>WHYT01016826.1:392860-403848 GCA_009806455.1 Tetrax tetrax
CATGGAGTCCGACGTACAATTGTAAAGTGATATGTTTGGTAGTGTATCTATAACGTTTTAAAAAGTTTAGAGTTTTTCTTTTTTTTCTTTTTTTTTTTTTAATTTATTTTTGGAATGTACAGTATATGAGGTAAAATTAAGATTTACATTAAAAACTGTCTTCAATGCAGTAATACGCACTGAGGCTCAAATGGCAAATACACTATTAAATGACTATCAAAAATAGGAGCTCATTTGAATTTTACTATGAAAAACATAAGTCACTGCAGATTAACTGTAGTAACAAATCTTACCGTTTTAGACATTCAACCGTAAGAAATCTCTGGGCTGTTATACGCAACCTCATTTGCACTGCCAAACATGGCACTTTTAAAGAAGGTTCTAGAAAACATCGGTTATCGCGGTATCCTGCGGGAAGGTATCAGCCTATACGTACAAATGACAAAGTCGAAATAAAATGTAAACATACAGTACATTTTAAAGACAGATCATTCTCGCCACGTGGAGGCCAAGTTCTTCGCCATTTCTTTTGTGTTTTTGTTGTTTTTTTTTTTTTTAAACGAAACTCAGCAACATTATTCTACAGCACAGATCATTGGACGTATAAACAATTACAATACATGCCCGTTCTAATATAAGAGAAATTCTTCAGAGATCTTCAAAGCACAAGACAGAGGTTCCTTTTTTATTATTATTAAGACTGACAGAAGTGTTTAATACCATTAAAATGCTAAACTGAACACAACTAGAAGTCATTAATGATCCACTATCTCGTAACTCAAATAAATTAAAAATAGCTAATTACAAAGTGTATAACAAATAATGTAAGTGTGATGAGACAAGGATTTTTTTTTTTTTTTAAAGATAGTTTCACTACAAGCTTTGTGTCACTGGCAATCATTGACATCTAGCAAGATGTTCAATGGGATACTTGATAAAATTCAGTCTGGTCATTCAAGAACTCACAAATGCAAGCTCACAAAACATTGATGAGTTATGCAATTGCAAAGTGCTCTAATGCAACATTAACTACATGCAACCAACAATTTGGTACAGTATCCAAAGAGACATTACATTAAACATCAGGATCTCAAGAAAAAAGCAGCTTTAAGTTTTCTGGTGCAAATTACTACACTTCGTCTTCTGATTTGGTGCCCCAAAGAAAGAAAGAAAACGAAAAAAGGCAGTGCTTGATTCTGGTGGAGATGGCAAGTGAATGCAGGGGAAACAGCAAAAATTCAGTAATGAATTTTATCTCAATAATCTATTAACCAGCCAAAATGAGAGGGCACAGACATCTATGTAAACTGCATCTGATCAAAGGTCAACTTCGGAAATGTATTTTTCAATTTACGAAACAGGTCTAAGAAGTTTTCTCGTGCTCTCCCTTCTGTATTCGTAAGAAGTAAAAGAGACATTTTTCTAAGTAAACATCAAATCCTGGGGTCAAGATAAACCACTTGTGCCATCCCTTTGCAGTCTTTCGAAAACATCTACTTGCAGTGAAGAACTCCACATTTATCAGATAAGAAGCTTCCTTCATGCACACTCTTCCATTCAGTTTTATTATTTGCTGCCTGAGAAAAGCCCCTTCTGTTTTTCAGCATAAATCCCGCTTCCCAAATAATTAAGACAAATGAGGAGGTAGAAATACAGCGCTAAATTGCTTTCACAGCATCAGATTAATATTGTATACAGCACAAGTTTGTTAGTGTAAGTTTGAAACGCGATCTACACATTCTTCCCTGTTATGGTAGCAACCCTTACAAGTGTGGGCCAGGAAACCGTTTTTTTACACTCGTGTTTACCGGTCAGACCCTCTTCATGAAACACTGCTTGCCTGCCCCATCTAGAGTTTGTACTGCAAGAAGGCATATTAAAGAAACGATTGTATTTCTGTGGCTTGCGTTCTAACAACAAGTGCCAGCCTATACCTACCAGTAAGCATTTTAAGGTGGCTGAAAAGGTTTGCATCAGTCCCAATGCCGGTGCTAAATGCCTGTTTTTGTAAAAGCAAGAGAACATAATTACTTTTAGATTATGAGAAAGTAAAATGTAATGGGCAGCATTCTAAAATAAATCTCTTTTCTTCACTTTATTACGAAGTACTGAATGATAACAGCAATCAGAATGGAAAAGATAGCAAAAAGTGCAAGGATGACAGCAGCGCACACTTGGTCGCTCTGTGACCATTGTGTCCTTGTGGTCTGCACAGTGTCCTTGTTGGTGCTGGCCGGTGGTTCAGTCCTCTGAGACAGGAATAGCACTGCTGCACTGTAAGGGCCTATCAGGTCCTGGTGACCTGCTGTCTCTTGGCACTGGCGAACGGCACACACGCGGAAACGGTATTCACAGTTCAGCTGGAGGCCTGTGTATCGGAATGACCAGTCCGGACCCTTGTAAATCTGTCGATAAAGGCAAAAAAAAAAAAGTACATCAAGTAAAAACGCCCTACATACACGTATCTGTCTCAGTATGGTTTTGTTTATGGTGAAGGTATACGCATGGTGTTTTCACCCATGCAAAGGAAAACGGACAAAAAGCTCACAAACGCGATTTCAATGCCAGATAAAGTGTCCAGTCCTTTTGGTGAAACACGGGAAAAGAATTACGAGTGCTTTCATGGCACGATGAGTACACAGCAAATAAAACTGCCAGAAGCTCCAGTGTGAAGGTGTTTTAGTGACCGTTCACACTGTAAATACTACACCATGGGATGTAATATCACAGGATTTTAGGTAAGTAACTCTTTATCAAGCTACTTTATTAAGTCTAATCCAATCCAACATGCTTTGTTGTAGTTAAGATATTTTGTGTTTAAAATACTATGATTTATCCCAATAAGCACTGTACTAGGAAAGCCACAAGGAGACCTCTCTGTGATTCTTGATCTCATCAGATCTCAAGACACAGATGACTTTTATTGGGGTGTTCTCTATGGGCCTCTCAGCTGGCTGGTTAACAGAAGGAGCCTCTCAAGTTCAGCTCACAACTCTTTGGCATGGAGTGCCAAATTCAGTGAAATCTAAACGCCTTACTTACATACTTAATGTTGAACTTACAAATTTAAAGTTACAAGAAAGAATATTCACATGGCAAGACAACAAACATCTTGGATTATGGTTCATCTTCTACTAAAAAAAATTAACAAATGGACATAACAAACATAGCACTACACTAAAAGCTATGAATTATCAAAATATTAACGCCTATAATCCACCAAAGCACAGGCAAAACTTACTAATATTACTATAATAAAATTATAATATACCAGAATTAATTGTGTTTCCTTGCTGGAAGGAAACCTGCTTAATAGTGTGAAACAGAGTTTCGAAGCCTAATTTCACGTCAATTATCAGGCAGTTTATAGGGGAGCAAAATTAGCACTACACATCTGCTTTTAAATGCAGACTAGTTTGAAGCTTGGCATTTTGAACTGCATCTTTGGCTAATCAAATGTGAAAATAAAACACACTCTCAACTGCTCGACCCTTGTAGTTACAGCACGGCCTACTACTGAAACGGTCCTATGGTAAAAAACCTAACCACTAAATTAAATTTAATGTTTCCCTACACCTGAATGTCTACACTGAATAAGTAAGGGGTCTTTCTGCAGTTCTCTGTAGAGAAGTATGACTCTGACAACATCAAAGCGTTTATAATACTGTTTATCGCATTCAAACAGCTCTTGGTGCATAAAGAACCCTTTGTTCTTTTTCTCCTAAGTCTCAGTTCTGTACCGTTGGGTGGATGTTTTCTTTTTGTCAGTTCTTCCCATTAGACAATTTCCTCACCACCTGAGGTGTCAAGTCGTATTTAGTAAACATCAGTGTAACCTAGAGAGGCTGCTACTTACTGCAGTATTTATATTACTTAAATATCTTTGCTCTGTGGCAATGGTTTTAGGAGATACTACCTTATACTATTTAGTAACAAAAATTTGGCATGGTGACTAAAACATACTGGAACACAATAATCTTTAATGTAAATTAGTTATCCCAAATACTAATTGAAGAAAAATACAGTAACTTAAACACAACGTACCTGTTTGAATTCCGAGTCTTTGCCCACCATGACCTGAAGACAGTAGATCACTGGATCACCCTTCATGGGCTGCAGAACCTCCCACGTGATTTCGCAAGTGTGATCGTTGATTCTCTCTACCCTTGGTGCTGAAGGGAGAAAACATGGAAGCGACAGCTAGCTCTGCTTTCCCCATCACTCAATGTTATGTTCTAACAACTTGTAAAATTCTGTATTCTATCTTCTGCTTTATCTCAGAGAAACAAAAGATTCTGATTCAAATGTAGTGTTCCTACAGTGTTTTCTGGAACAACAACTAACAATTCAGAGAGATCTCTATTGCTAGTTTAGGTATCATCCAAGAGAAAGCAAGTAAAATTTTGTGACTGCAAATGTGTATCATATGCAAAAGAAATAGCTGCTATGATTAAAGTTATTCTAAACATGCTAGGAATAATGTTGAACTCCAATTACTCCAAACAGCCTGGTCACCCTCTCCTTGTAAGCAAGGATTCGAAGTACAAACTTTCTTAAGTCAAAGGATGCATAAATCCCAAGTCTCTAATTTTTGGAGTGAGTATTTTAAGCTTTAGGCAATTATATGAAAGGACCATTCCCTAACTAATATCCCTTCCTGCACTCAGAAAAAGTCTCAGCATTCTGAACACCTAAAAGGCAACACAATACCATCTTGCCACCTCCTCACCCTGTAAAAGAAAAGAGAAGCACCTTTACCTTTCAGACCAGCTGGAACAGATTTGGGAGTGGTGAAAATGTATTCTTGAGAAAGGGGACCTTCACCAGCTTCATTACATGCCTGAATACAAAATTTGTAGGATGTTGACTCACTGAGTCTTTGTACTTTGTACGTATGACATGGTCCTCTGTACAAGGATACAAACCTGAAAATGGCAAGAATGGCTTATGTTAAACACAGAAAAGGATTTTCGAGGTAGTCGGACTATTGTCTTGAAATCCATTCCCAACATTTCCCAGAATCTAAGCAGCCCAGAAATATTTATTTCAGAGTTAAACAGTGTTCTGGCATGACTATAAAACAATTAGCTACTTTTCCAGGGCTAGGTTTTTATTTCTCATGTCTTTGAAATAAAGTATCTTTTACACAAAGAATACTACAGTCTGTCTCTCAGCAAAAATTATCCTAAGCATTTTTAGAAACCCCCTCTGTCTCAACGACCTGCATATACTGTTTTTTTTTTGGTTTTTTTTTTTTGCCATCTACTCCCCTAACATCTTTACCTTTAGCTTTTCAAAATCAGGTAGAGTAGATTTTAGTTTTTTTGTGCCTTTGCAGCTCTCCCTCCCTACACCTCAGAAAGTGTCATGGATCCAACTGCTCTTCTCTATCATTGTCAGAGAGTGGGTGACTGATGAAGCTCAGATCTGCACAGGAGGCCAGAATCACACTTGTAGCACACACCAAGTCCCGTTCTGAGAGCTTTGTAGACTAGTCACTCTCATTCATCTTCTAGTTCTTACGTAGACTGATTCTGGCAGCTCTCATTTGATTTTCAATTTTGGTATCCCCAGGACACAGCACAAGTTTCTCTCTTTCTGCAGGGGTTATCGTCTACTTCTACTTCTGCTTTTTATTTTATTTTATTTTTTTTAAATTTAAACAGATGGTACCTACACATGTCTTTGGTAATGGCAATGAATTTCTTTCCAGTTAAGAGTCTAATTTATTTTCCTCCTTATGGCAGAGCAATTTCACCTAGCAGATCCACTTTGTATCACTATCAAGTTAAAGCTAGTCAGAGATTCAGACACGGTACGCACTGCAGCAGCACTGTTCATTTTACTATTTAGGCAAGGGTACTTGCTGCACCATTTCAGCTTACATTTTGATTTACCATGAGAGAAGGGCTGCCTTAAAATAAGGCAGTACCATATGAGTTTATTTTCCACTAAAAATAATTGCATATAAAGACAACAGAGAGTAAATAATTCACCTCTTCCAATATCAAGTATATAAAATTCTCAAGACTGATTAGACTTGATACTTTGACAAAATACTTAACCAAATGTGAGAGAGAGCAAAATGTGCTGGTACGAAAGATTTCATTAGACTCTTTGTATTGAACTGTAAATAAAAAACTATGAAGGTTTTAATCTTGTACTTCCCAGCATGGAACACTAGAGCCCTTCTTGCCTTGCCAGATGAGATGATCTCTCATGTCTGTTGTAAATTCAGCAAAGCACACGGAATTTTGCCTTTGCTGCCACCTCCCAAGGATCAGACCACAGCGACAGAGGGCAGATTAAAGGGACGCCAAAACCAACCTTCCATTCTTATCCTCCATTTGAAGGTGGTAATGAACGGAGTCAGTTAATGCTTTTGCAGTTCCCTCTCCCCACTTCAGCTTGAGAGTCTGAGAACTGTACGCGGCACACTCCAAGCGAGGCGGATCCGGTGGGAGAGGCTTTGTTTTCAGTTTTATGGTGTGGCTGAAAGGACCCGCTCCGAGACTGTTTAGGGCTTGAATTCGTACTCTGGTATTTGAAAAAGGAGAGAATAAATTAACTTGAAATTAGATTCTAAAAAATAACTGGTCATTTCCACCATTCAAATTCAAGAGAGAATAATGGTACCAAAGAGATGGTACTTTCTACAGTAAAGATTTTTATCAGTATTATGCTTTGATAGATTGTCATGAATATGCAGATGAGTCACTCTCCTTGCCACATTTTAAGAAGCTGGACTGATTAAAAATACAAATGTTAGCATATTTGCATCAGTCACATTATGGCAAAGATGCAAAAGATCTATCTGCTACTTCAAGAGTGGTCCATTTCTGACCCTGCAGGTCTTGTACCAAAATTTTTAATAGCCACACTGCAGAGATGAGGGAAGGTAAAAAACTCCATCCCCAAAAGAGGTGAATCCATATCTTTGGCTATTCTGTCAGGTGAGTTCAAGGATCACTACAGGGAGGTTTTATGGGCTTTTTGGAACAGATCTGATTTATGGGAAAATAAAGTGATGGTGCCCAGCTTCCTCTCTTGCTGTTTTCACTGGTAACACATCTCTGGGTGCCTGCAAACACAAGCTGTCTTGAATCTGCTTGGAAAGGGAGAGGGGAAACTAGAAGAACTCAAATGGCACATGGCTGAGGCGTTTGTAGAACCCAAAATTCAGGGATATTTTTTTTTTTTTGATACTCCATGGAAAACAATGCTGGCATTAGGTTTACAAGTAAGAATTAAAAGTAGCTGCCACGAAATTTATTTCTAAAAAGGAAAAAACAGAAAACAGAAATCTGAGGATCTTTACGTATCTCACAGGTAGCCATAGAGAGCAAAAAGTGTCTAATCTAATTTTGCAGACTAACATTTGCTTGTCTAAAATAGTATCAAGGTAACTGGAAAAAAGCAATCACAATAATTAAATTCTGAAACAATCAACCACACGATTTCAAAATGTTGAAACACAAATGTATGTGCAGGCTTATGAATAAATAATTCTCCTTCACTATAGTAATATTTAATATTATGCTAATTTATTATAGCACAGAACTAAGGTTAATATATGCAATTTTTAATTGCACAGAGAATTGACAGTGTATTCTATAAAAACACTTTTGTGGGTGGAAGTACAGAAGCATCTCTTTGAATAGAAACTTCTCTTTTTTTCAGTTTGTTGGCACAGAGAGCCAACTTCAAATTGCCAGCTTTATTGTTAAATACTTCTAAGGTGCACAGAAACATTGTAGCCTTACATACAGCATTGAAATGTAAAACTAAATCTTTAAGGATTCAAGAAACTGTACAGTCAGATGATATTCTAACTGTACTGAAATCACTGTGGGCTTAAATTCTCACTTCAGTGGGACTGATGTTCTCCTTTAAGTTTTAACACTGAGGACATGTTTTTGTAACAGGGATTAGAGTGCCTTCAGGCAGAATTATTGATTTTTGTGCTTATATTTTGCAGTAACCCTTAGGCCAAGCTAAAGTAACTTTTAGTAACTAAAGTAATTTAGTAACTAGAATTCTTCAAAAGAGATTTAAAATTGATAGATAGATTTTCAAATAGATATTCTTCATGCTGACTGCCACCCAAATACTTGCTATTTCTGCAGAAAAAGCTTTGCAAGTTGTGTTGTGCTGTCATTAGATTAGACAATCCAGTCAATAAAGACCGGACATGGTCCTTCCTCAGATTTTACCTTGTCAAATAGACAAGAGACATCTCTCTATGGAGCAACCAGTCCAAAAACCAGTTATGAATCTGAATCTGTAATGTGAATTCAGTTAAAGAGACCCATTAACCAGAGAGATACAATAGATCTACAACAATAAATACACTAAAATAAATGGTTCTTTAAATAAAATAAAACCAGCACAGCTCATCTACTTATGAAGATCATTGTTACAAAGCTTCCTTTTCTTTCAAGGCTATGTACTAATACTTCCCTGAGAGTCATGTAGAGAATTTAAAAATATAAGGAAACAAACAAATAAAGAAAGAATCTGCTCTTGTGGAAGAAACAGTAGGCTGTCAAGTTGCTGCGCATGGCATACCTGTAGGTAGTATCCGGCTGTAAGCCATCTATAAAATAGCTCAGAACCTTCCCAACAGTTATTGGCTGCTTATCTCCAAAGTCTATGCTGTAGCCAAGGATTTCAGATCCATGGTCACAAGGTTTTTCCCAGCTTATAGCAAGGCATGTGGAAGGAGAATAGTGTGGACTTTCAACTTCATCTTCACTTAGTCCCCGTAGAGAAGTCACAACTGCAGGTACAGAGGCTGGAGTCATACTTGCCACTGCTTCACTGAAAGGGCCTGCACCTGCAACGTTCACTGCCTGCAAATGCAAAGTAGACCATATTTTTATGGCAGGGGCGATTCCCATTTACACATTTCACTAACAGTAGTTTTAAGTCTTTACCTGAACCCTGCAATAGTATATAGTGGCAGGCAAAAGCCCCTTCATTTCACAGCTGAGCCCAGGCCCACAATAGGCGATCTGCATGCATCCTTCCACACCGCCCCACTCCAGCCGATACTCCGTGATGTCAGCTCCGTTACTCCCTGGAACCTTTAAAATGGATACAAATAGTGAGAAGTTAAATTCACTGACTGAAAAAAATTCAACCAAACTCACCACATCTGTATCACTTTTTTTCAGAGGAATGTTACTCTGCCATTTCTTTGCTGATTTTTAATGTAGTACAATAGAAATAAATCAGCACACATTACTGGCCTTGGGTCACCTGTACTTTAAAAAACATTATTTCCTGTTGCAGACCACCCCATATGAAGTAACAGATTGTGATTTCCGTTGCTTAAATACAGAGATAATTTAGCACACAGCATTTAGCTTAATAGCCTGAACGGTCAATGGCAAGAGATGGTCTTCCTGAAAGGGTGATCTAGGGTACTAAATTTTCCACTGACTGGGTCTACAGCACAGGGATGACCATATGCAAAAGCACACTGCTGCTAGCGTGTCTTCACATTACAGATGAAAGGGCTCCTCCTTCGGAGCACATCATGGGTCTTGTGCATGGAAACTACGTTGGCTAGTGGGAAGCAGAAAATTGTGCACTCAGTCTTTTTCCAAGACAGAGTTGTGAAGCAACCAGGACAGGCACTTAAGCAACAACACAGACGTGGCTTGAAATGTCTTTCCTCACTACCTGCTCTATGAAGCCAAACTTGACCTCCCACTTCTGGGAGTTGAATGGTTTTCATACTCGTCAGAAATAATAATTTGAAGTGCAGTTAAAATCACGAGTACCAGTGCCCGACTAAGACATGAGACTATAGAAAGATATCAGCCATCAATGAAGTAACAAAGAAAAAAACAACCAAAAAGTTTAAAAACCTTCCCCAAATCAGAAAAAAAATCTCAGATCATCAAGTAAATAGAAGAAAAATGCTGTTGGTGTTTTGGACTAAATATTCCAAGACAGCAATCACACTGAGGTGCAGATAATAATTGCTCCAAAGCATGTTTTTCTTTTTCCCCTTCTTTTGAAAGAAAAGCATTCGCTACTCTCAGCATCAGGCTATGAAAAGATAAGTGACTGAACACAAACAGCACTTCACGGCGAAACATTTGACGGTCCTGAGCTGTGACCGATAAGGACTCCCTTTCCCTTCTCTAATTTACAATGATATGTGTTTGGTCAGAGAACTAAGGCAGCTGTAGACACCTGTGCAACTGTCAGTGAAGATGGAGTCATTTCTCATCGTTATGACTGTTGCTGCTGTAGATCTAGTGGAGTAATCCAAGCCAACAAGTTCAGGGATGGCAACAAACTGGGGGGAAGTGTTTGATATGGTGAAGGGTATGACTACCAGAGGAATTTCAACAAGCAGGATCTGATACAAAACTCAGGAAGTTCAACTAAGAGAAAGGCAAATGTTAAGTCCTGGGCCTGGGATGGAACAGTACAGGCTGAGGAGCAACTTTTCCAGAAAAGAATGTGGGTGTCCCGGTGAGCAAGCTGAACGTGAGTCAGCAACGTGTGCCTGATGAAGGCTAACCATGTACGGGCTGTATTAGCAAAAGAACAGCAAGAATGCTGAAAGGAGTAATGAATCCCCTCTACACAGCGCTTGTGAGGCTGCATCTCCTGTCTTGGGCTCCTCAATACAACAGAGACATTGACATACTGCAGTAAGTAGAGTGGAGGGCCACCAAGGGGGAGTGCAACACATGACTGGACCAACTGAAAGTGAAGAAGGAAGCCTATAGAGGGTGGAAGCAGGGACAGGTAGCCTGGGAGGACTACCGAGTGGCTGTGCGAGAGGCCAGGGACCGGGTGAGGGAGGCTAAAGCCCTGACAGAATTAAATCTGGCCAGGGATATAAAAAGTAACAAGAAAAGCTTTTACAGGTATGTAGGGGACAAGAGAAAATCCAGGGAGAATGTAGGCCCCCTCCGGAATGTAACGGGTGTCGTGGTTACCCGGGATGTGGAGAAGGCTGAGGT
>WHYT01016826.1:422751-518065 GCA_009806455.1 Tetrax tetrax
CAAAAAAAAAAAAAAAGCACAGCTAAATGCCAACATATGCTCCTAATACTTACCATTTAAACCTTCAGACATTTCCACAACGTACGTATTTATTGCTGCTCCTCCATTGTCTTTTGGCGGATCTACAAAAAATAGCAATATTCCAACAAAGCGAAGTAAACTTTTTTGTAGCTTTTGAGGAGAATTTACAAAAGGACAAATCAACAGCCAACTGGGGATGGGTGCATATTTAGACAGACAGCTATAGCATCCTAGCTTAGGACAGCAGCAAAGCATTCAAATCCTCCACTGTGCAAAGCTGCCAGATCACAACTCTACTACAGTCTGTGGATGAAGTGTGACAAGTGATTTGGGCACCTGGGAAATGCCACAGCAAACATTTCAGTGAGTCTGAAGTGCTGTGGAAGGCTGCTTGGTTATGGTTTCAGGGACATACATCCTAATGGTCCTGTAATTCGGACCGCAGATTATCATACTGATTTGCAAATAGGAGTATTTCAAAATTATTTAAGGACAGTATTTTAAAAACCTAAATATTTCGGGAGAAAACAGAAGTCAAGAGTTCTCTACTGAAAACATAAATCTCTTACATTTTTAATAGATCACTTGAAATTTTGTGCACTATCCTCCCTGGTACAAGATTCATGTACAAGATATGAACCTACAGACTTATCTTTGACATATAATCCTACTGCTCTCTCAGAGCTGACTTAGAGAAAGCAGAATTAAAATAATGTGGAAAACGAACATTTTGCACAAATATAAAGACAGCATGATACTTCAATGCAGGAGGATACTGCTGCCATAACATTACATTATGTATGTGCTGGATGAAATGGCGTTGGCTCTTAGGCAAGGGTTACATATCATATCACCCCTGATAAATAAATGAGACTTATTATATGGCACACAGCACTTTTTTAGCTGGAAGCTAACAAATTACTCCAAATGAAAAATAAAATTATCACATTAATTATCACTCATTAAAAAAAAAGACAGCATTACTGTTTAAAATAATGACTATTAAAAATTTTATATGTAAATAGATATTTTAGACAGTTTTCAATTTACAAATTCGGTATTTCTAGTATCTTAATGTATAAAGTCATCCATAAAAGATCAAGTATCAGGCCCTGATGTAGCAAAGCACTCTAGAAAGATGCAAGACTGGATTTGCTGAGTACTCTACAAGTAGCTTTCCTATTATTAATGCAAAAGAATTAAACACACTATTAAACAGAAATAGGTAATAAGTTTAATTATCTATGAAAATAAATAAAACCTTTAACTCTTTTGTTTTCTGCTAAAGTACGGCATCACACAGTAGTTTCACCTTCTGTTTCATGGTGTAAGGGTAAAAAACCTGAGCCTAAGGAAAAGTTTCTCAAGATCCTTAGTGAATAAAAACATTTATCTATCAAAACCAAACACTTTGAAAAGATAGGCTGAACTTGGATCTTCTCTTTTGATAAAATAACCAGAATTTTGTAGCATCTACTTTTTGTGTGCCAGAGAAATAGAATTTCTTAGTACACAAATTAACACTACTGTTTTTTAAATCACTGTAGTCTCCTGCAATAACAGTCCCTATTACAATTTGTATATTATTCTTCACACATAATTACACTATTATACTGCCACTCTAAGTATTTTGAATCAATATTTTTCTTAGTTCCATGAAAATGGATCATAATGGCTCAGTTGACTGGTGTTACTGAAGTAAAATCTGATTTTATATATAAAATCTTATATATATATATATATATTAAACCCCCTCATCTTTCTATATAAAATATATATTTTTATGTAACACATTTTAATATGATTTATAATGTATATAAAATGTAACGGTATATATTAAAATATATATAAAGATACAAAATAGAGGACATGCTCTAAATTGAGCTGGACAACAATCTTACCCCAGGTTATTTTAAAACTCTGTGCATGAATTTTTCCTTTCACTGTGGGTTTTGAAGGTACTCCAGGCTTGTCTGGACAAGTAATGTATTCTACTGTCTCACTTGGACTGCTTTTCCCTTCTGAGTTATAGGCAATGACCTGTAAATACATTAAAAATATTATAAACAGAACAAATGTGCTGGCTAGTGGTATGCTACTCACTGTTAATAGTAATGTCAAATTAATTTATATGTACGCTTAAATAGAAAGCTACATAATAACTTATCATGAGAATTAAAGATACGATATACCTTCATGTTACATTTTAATTAGACCCATAGTTAGACAATCACTACACTGAAATTTAAAATTCCTGCAAATTGCCAGGAAAAAAAGAATCCTTAAAAAAACCTCCTAGTAATTGTGAAGTTGAAAACAAAATAAAAGAAAATAAAAATTAACAAATCAAATAACCTTCCATATCCCCCAAATTTCAAACATTGGTGCATGAAGTTAGGCATCTACTAACTACAGAGTTACCTGAGTGTAGAAGGTAATCAGGACATGTAAATCTCAGTGACATTAATAGAATCTGTGGGTGCTCAATATAGCACAAACCTCTTTATTTCAAGTCAAGGATCTGAAAATTGTTTTTTTTTAAAACTATCTAAGATACTCAGAAATTAGGTATGTCTAAGAACTACTTTTTAATTGGAGTTGTGCAATTTATTGTTGATGAAATACAGACATGAGAAAAAAACCTTTATAAAAGCATGGAAACAAAAGATGATGAAAAGGACTTACTGAAAGAATTTGGAAGTATTAAAATTTTAATTGAAATTCCTTTCCCAATGAAGTAAAAATGTTTTTGTGTAATTAAGGTAAGAGCCAAAAGTGATGCTTTACTAACTGCTGAAAAACTGAATAATTAGCATTAATTAAGTAATGCTCTCATGTTACTACAGTACCTTCTTCTGAGGAAATACATTCAGAGGTAAAAAAGTGTTTATATGGCTAAGTTGTAGTAACAACACCACAAGCGATACAAACTCTTCAGTCTCAAGGGAAATTATGGCAAAGGTTGTCATAGAAGTTATTTACAGGCACATGAAGGACAACTAGGTGATTAGATTTATGAAGGATAAATCACGTTCAACCAACCTGAGTGCCCTCTGTAATGAAACAACTTGCTCAATAGATGAGGGGAGAGCTGTGGACATCATCTACCCTGATTTTAGTTTGACATGGTCTCCCACAACATCCACGCAGACAAGCTGGTAAGATACAGCCAGGACAGTCTGACTACAAGATGTGTGTGCAAAACCTGGCAGAATGCCAGGCTCAAAGGGTAATAGTTAATGGTTCAAAGGAAAATTGGCAGCTGCTCATGGTTTGATTTCCTCAGCAGTCAATCCAACGTCAGATGCTATTCAGTATCTTTAGAAGAGATCTCGACGGCAGGAGCAAAGGCACCCTCCCCAGGTTTGCATACGACTCCGAACTAGGAGCAGAGATACACTGAGGAAGAGCCACCATACGGACTCCGAGAGGCTGGAAAATTGGCATCAACAAGAACTGTGTGAGTTTTGACAAAAGTATATGTAAAGTCTTGCACCAGCAGCGGTACAGTCTGGTGTCTGCGTGGCTAGTGAGCTTTTCTTTTTTTCAGCTCTGCTGAGAAGGACCTTGGGATCCTGGTAGAGAGTAAACCAAATGAATCAGCAAAGCACCCTGGAGGAGCAAAGGCTGATTGTTTCATGGGCTGCATTAGGAAGAATTTAGCCAACAGAACAAGGGATGTGATCACACCACTTTACTCAGCAATTTTTATGCTGGCACACTGTACCCAGTTTTGGTACTCCTAATTCAAGGGGGACAATGAGAAACTGGGTAGAGTCTAGAAGAGGACCAGCATGATTAGAGGGTTGGAGAACATGACACAGGAAGAAAGGTTGAAGAACTTGGGTTTACTCTGCTTAGACAAAAATTTCGTTGGGGAGGATCTAAGCATAGTCTTCCAATACCCAAAAGGTAGTTACAAAGAGACAAAGATACTCTCTTTCCAAGGATCTGTGGTGACAAGACAAGAGATAACAGGCATTAAGTGTGTTAGGGAAAATTCTGGCTGGATGTAAGAAAAGAAATTAATCCCCATGAAAACAGGCTGCCCAGAGAAGTGGTGGAATCTCCCTTCCTGGAAATACTGAAGTTTCAGCTCAATGGGGCGAGGACAGAGTTGAATTGCCTAACCTAGGGCCCTGCTTTCTACACAAGGTTGACTCAGACGATCCTCAACAGCCCCTTTCAACCTAGATTTTGCTGTGATTTTAGGAAAACAAATTGCTGCTGTTTTTTACTTTTTGGTTGTGTCTGCAGTTAGTTTACTATCTATTCCCATTTGTTCCTAGCAAAAAAAACCCTAAACAACCTAAAAAAAAAGGGGGTTTGGCTTTTATTTTTGTTTTTAAAATGAGCAGAATCTAAACGACAGCACCAACGTTAGTACAGATCGAGAAAAGGAAATGTGAGCTAACATGTCTCTCAGACACTAAGTCTCCCAAATACAGTTTACAAGATTAACAATCATCTGGTTGTCTTTGTGCCCTTACAAATAAAGTTAAACAGGCACAGTTAGCATTTACGTATTGTAATAAAGTTTCCAATGGTTATAAAGCTTCTTTCAAAAGCCTTAAGGAATATTACTACTAATTAAGTCTTTCTCCTATATAATAAAAATTAAAGACCTGATTAATACAACATTTGTTTCTCTTTATGCCCTGTGAATGAGTGAACAGAGACCTCTGTTTACTGTTTTGTTAAGAAAAATAGGGTATAAACACTGATTTTTTAAATTTTAATGATAAACTTAGGGTTTTTAAGTTTACTATGTACTGACTAGTAATGCATATGATTAACATGTAGGATTTCAAAGGAAAACTACAATCAAGTCCTGCAAAAGCTAGCTCCAAGGTAATGAGTTATTCTTTAGTTTAAGTTCATATGTGGCCACAACAGCCCCAGCTTGGTACAGTCCTTGGAATATACTGTGTATTTTAAATTGTTTAAATACTCTTTGTAGCCTGGTCCCCCTTAAGCCTTCTCTTCTCCAAGGAGAAAAAACCTAACTCTTTCAGTCTTTCCTTATACAGCAGATTCTCCAGCCCTTCGATCATCTTCGTGGCTCTCCTTTGGACCCTGTCGAGTTTGTCTGTGTCTTTTTTTGAATTGTGGGGATCAGAACTGGACACAGTACTCCAGGAGTGGCCTGACAAGTGCTGAGTAGGGTGGGATGATCACATCTGTTATCTCTAGTAGTAATGCCCCTGCGGATGCAGCCCAGGATCAGATTTGCCTTGATTCCTGCAGCAGTACAATGCTGACTCATGTTCAACTTGCTGTCCACCAGGTCCCTTTCAGCAATGCTGCTCCCCAGCCACGCAGCTCCTAGCCTGTACTGGGCTCTGGTTACTCCAACCCAGGTGCAGGACTTTGCACTTGTCTTCATTACATTTCATACTGCTCTTGCTAGCCCACTCTTCTAGCCTGTACAGGTCTCTCTGTAAGATGACTCTCCCTTCTGATGTGTCCACCTCACCATTCAAGTTTGGTGTCACCAGCAAACTTGGTGAGGATGCTTTCAATCCCATCATCTAGATAATTTATGAAGATGAACAGTGTGGGGTCCTGTATCGATCCCTAGGGGATCCTACTTGTGACAGTGGTAAAATCCATTGACCACCACCCTCTGAGTGGGGCTTGTTGCCAGTTTTCTACTCATCTTGCGGACCATCCACCCACTCTGTATCTTGCCAGTTTGTCCAGGAGAAGGCTGTAGGAAATAGTGTTGAATGCTTTGCTGAAGTCCAGGTAAACAACATCCACTGCTCTCCTCAGGCCAACTGAAAATTAACACTGAAAGTGTTAATTTGTTATAGAAGATGATCAGGTTAGTCAGGCATGATTTGCCTTTGATAAATCCATGCTGGCTTTTCCCAATCACCTGCTTCATTTGGCTTGTAATAACTTCTGAGAGGACTTGTTCCATTACTTTCCTGGGGACTGACGTAAGACTAATGGGCCTGTAGTTTCCTGGGTCCTCTTTTAAGCCCTTCTTGTAGATGCGCATGACATCTGCCTTCTTCAGTCAGCGATATCCCCTGATCTCCATCGCTTTTCAACTATTACAGATAGTGGCCTTGCAACAATGTCAGCCACTGCTCTTAGTATCCTGGAGTGGATTCTGTCCTAGGCCATAGATTGATGTGGGTTGAGCCCTTGCGAGAGGCCACAGCCCAGCCCTTCCTCCAGCACTAGTGGGTCAGCAAATGCCTTGTCATAGCTACTTGGTCTTGTGATATGCGATCCAGCTATGCTGGTAAAGACAGAGGCAAAGAAGCTACTGAGAACCTCTGCCTTACTGGTATTATTAGTAACTTGCTTCCCTGCCCTGTCTATCTATGTCTTCCCTGTGTTTCTGCTTACTGCTTATGTATCTGAAGAACCCTTTCGTGTTGACATCTTTGGCAAATTTCAATTCTAGGTAATCCTCAGCCTTCCTGACTGCATCTCCGCATGTCCTAGCAAGGTTCTTGTAGTCCTCAATGGTTATGTGGCTGCCATTCCATAGCTGGTATGCTTCTTTTTTTCTTTTAATCACACACAAAAGCTCATTGTTAAGCCGTTTTTAAGCCAGACATCATCCTGAGCTAACAAGTTCAGCCCTCATGACTTCTTAGAATGGGCTCAGCACCATGGTAATATGAATGATTTACTAACTGGGGCTCAGCGCTATGCTAGCACTGACAGATGTTTTTCAATCAAAGTTGCTCCTTACCCCAACACTTGCAGACGTGTTTAGAGACTCTCAAAGAACCTCATTGCTACACTAAGTAATTTTACCTGTAGATATGCAACACAGAAGCCAAATAAAAAACGCTAACTGTTAAGAACATTGACTTATGACATGGAATTTCAAAATACCTGCAACAGTGTTATGCTCTTGCAGAGATGATTAATGAAGCAGGTGTTCAGCTGACAGTTTTAAGAGACTGAAATTGTAAGCAACTGGCATAAAATTTAGTTTTCCTTGGGAAAAAAAAAGCCTTCTCTACTTCTGAGTCAATCTCAAACTGCTCTGGTGCAAAAAAAAAAGCCCCAAAAATATGAAAAAATCTTACCCTAAATTTATATTTTGTACTACGTCTCAAATTCTTCACTGTGTAGGTAAGATCGTCACCATCATATTTTGGCTTGAAACCATATCCCTGCAGAATTAAATATGATTATTTGAAACATATTTGCAGATCAGACCATGTAACATACTTCATACAAATAAATTACTGTTTCAGACTGTAATTGTTATGCTCCTCTGACAAAGTAGTAAGTGTAACTTCATTATGTAAATACAAGAGGTTTTTTTTTTTGAGAGGGAAAAATTAATTAACCAATCAGAAGAGGATAAAAGAACAGTAAATAAAAACATATACAGGGTCAACAGAAATTTTATCTAACACTTTCAAATGGTAGAAAAGGTTTTATTTTAAAACAAAGGTGGTTAGGCTGAAATGACACCTAGAGGGACCACACTTCATGATGCAATTACTGTGATCCAGCTCTTAAAAGGTTTAACTTTCACACATAAATTCACAAAGTTAAAAGTCTTTGCAGGACTGGGGCTTAATAATACTAATCACGATTACTGTCACAATAAAAAGGAGACAGCTATGTGGCTTGGTCACAGCAATGACAAGTCATTAGCTTAATTTCAGAAAACACAGGTTTTTTTAGAATATTCTATCAAAAGTAATCATTGTTACACTTAATACAATAATGTATCAAACACACACATAATAGTCTATTTCCTTATTGAGAATAAGTATTCTAAACTTACTGAGTTCTCATCCTCCATCTCTAATATGTACGAGATTCCTTCATCTGATGGTGTTCCTGAGGGTTTTGTCCATTGTAGGGATAACCAAGTAACTCCAGCATTAATCAGCAAAGGACTTGCTGGTGTGGTCGGGGCAGTGCCTGAGGTATGATACAGGACTTCTTCACTAAAACCACTGTTCAAAACAGACAGTATGTAAACTAACTAGATGTAATAATGAATATCTAGAAAAATACAATTCTTACTGAACACAGCTATGACAGTTTCATGGACATGTGCACAACTAGAAATTGCAAGCTGGTACATGCAGATGACTTAACTTGGCCAGGAATCTGTCAGTTACAAAACATTTGACCAAGGTTAACATGTTCGTAAACAAAAGACTCCTTTGTATGATAAAATTACAATGCTTTGCTAACCAAAACATTTTGCTTTTTCATATTAAGTAATTATTCTAAAACAATAGAGCACTACATGCAGTAATGTACTAATACCACTGTGGGCTTCCTAGTCAAAATGAAAACATGAAGATGTAAAAGCATATATGGGAAGACGTAAAAAAATTTTTGCTTCCCAGGTAGCAATTCTGTGCTTCAAGCATACTGTGAAGGACTAGTTTCTCTAGTGATTCAGAAAATAATAGAATAATAGCCTCAATCAATGTTAAGTTACTTTAAGAGTTGCCAATATGGAAGTTTTATTGCAGAACAAATGAAACAGAGTGTACACCAGCAAATCACCTAATACAACTTTTAACCTTATCTGATGATGCTTAGATACGCTTCGAAGTGAAAATACAACTAAGTTACATAAAAAGACCTATTGTGAAACACAGGATGCAAAAGTCAGTAAATAGGTAGGTACTATGTTTGCACAGATGGTCTGACAGGTATCCAGCTAGATTCTGAAAAACACCCACCTGATCTTAGCTGGCGTTTATTGGGAGATTTCCTGCTTCTATATCAGCTCTAAAGAAACACTTTTAGGCTTAAGAGCTAATCTATTTTTTTGTTAACTGTATGAAACTAATGTCAAAGATGTAATTTCAATCTAAAAGCTAGGCATTACCTAAGTGAGCATCAGGAAGCCCTGAGAATAAAATTGTCTGTATGGTGTAAACAACAGTACCAGTTAAAGATCTCACGTCTCAGAACCTGACTTTTCCTGACAAATCTCAACATAAAGATACCTCAACTTAACTTTCTCTCCTACCCATCCTATATCATAATAATGCACAGGTTGTAAATTTTGGTCTTCTCTAAAGTCTTTTTGGCGTTAAAAAAAAAAAAAAATTAAAAAAAATCTTACAGACAACACCTTATCAAGGATCTCAACAGCAACCAAAGCAGACACACAAACTGTGTGGACATACAGACTGTGAAATAGAGTGCAAAGTAAGAAGTGAGAAAGTGCAAAACAAAAGAAAACTTCTTAAATTTGGAGGGAACAATATTTTTTTTCTTGCAAAAAGTCACCAGCAAGAAGACCTCTGAAATGAAGATGATGTGATACATACAATGTATCTACCAAAAAAAAATTCCAGCATTGTATAGGTGGGCTAGAGAAAGTAAGAAGAGAGGCTACACGAAGACTAAGTCTGCGTCTATTCACAACAAACTACTGAAGGAGTCCTCTTAAAAGAAGACGTAAGGTAAAAAAAACCTCACAGCTTCTTAAAAAGATCTTATCTCTCTACTTGATCGAACCATTCCAAAATACACTGACATCAACTAAAAGAGTTCCAGGGACATCCACATTTGAATGACTCTTCGACAATTCACTTAGAAGTACAATAATGCTATCTATATTTTAAATAGATTATATCTGTCCAGATTTTTTTTTAGCCTTGGTTTCATGTATGGTTACAATTAAATCTAAAAGTATGAGGAACTCAAAGATGAAATATCTCTTGTCATTGGTAGAACAATTTAGACAAAACTCTGTCTCCAGGTGCCTGATGTTCTCAACATTCTTCATAAGGAATAATCAGGCACTCTACCCTAATAAATACTATTTCAAGAGACTTCTTAATTAAATAATACCATAAAGACAATAAAGTGCATCTTTACAAGGCCATGAAATATTGATTTAAAAATCTATTTGGCGTGATTAGTTTAAGAAGGGCACTTAACTGATCAGTGTCTTCTACCAGCTTACACTGCAGGCATCTGTAATATGTGCAGGTATTCCTAGAGGGCACATTTACACTCAGAGGTAAAAGGGGAATAGGAAGAGAGCCCAAGCACAGGACCCTGCTTAACTGTCAGCTCACTCCCTGCCTTTAGTTTTTTGAACAGTTCCAAGTAAATCTCATCAAGACAAAGTCCAGGAGCAACTCAGAGAAAAATTCATTCCAGAGACATCATCCAGAAGGCAGTAACACAATAAAGACCGTGTCAGAGCACATCAAAAGTCATTCTAGCCCACTATAGTGTCCTCTGACAGCTGCATGAGGGAAGTAGGTGCATAAGGAAATATATAGGAACAGGGACTATATGCAACACATTCCCTGAGTACTCTCCAAAGCCTTGCAACACACGTCTCAGATCTCCTGAGCCAGCTGTAGTTTTCACATACTTAATAGTCTGCAGAATATTTCTTCTGCCTAGCATAAATTACAACTGCAGGTCTGGCTCCCTACTCTTGATGCTGTCCTTCACCACTGTCCAAATGGGCACTGTTCCCTCAAGCACCTCCCTGTGCCAGCTGAAAGACACACAGCACACTAGTCTGGTGAGCTGCAGCACAACGGTCATAATATTTCAAACACTGAATTGAAAAAAAAAAAGAGCAAAATAGCAATTTTAGGCTGATGGCTACAGATGACGGCTGGTGGTCTGTTTTTATGCCACACAGGACCTCAGCGTCCAAGTACTACGTAGTGTAGACACCGGCAGTCTGCTCTAGAGATGATGAGCCCTGGTAGTGTGACTATTAGTCAGGTTTATTTGCTTTGCCTGAAGACCAAGAAGCATTCCCAAGAACTAACACTAGTGCAACACACTAACAGTAGTGCAAGCGTATATTGAGAAACCAGTAATTTTGATTTTTTTTTTTCTTCAAGTTCTTACTTATATTCTCTACTTAAGTCAGATATCATTCATTCAAAAATTCAAAACAAAGTTTGGTGCTCTAAAACTTCTGAAAAGCAATTAAAAGTAAGAACTACATATCCTAAGCATTCATAATAAGTTCTAGAACTTCAAAAGAATTCAGTGATATGGCAATGTCATATTCTGTCCATTTCCCAGGGTAACAGGAGACTAACAGACACCTCAGATAAAGGGACATATCCAAGTAACAGGACAGGGCAGAGACCATGTGGCAGTGGGGGTTCTGCCAGGCTGACTTCCTGCTCCAGCAGAGTCACTGACACCTTTTTACACTGTCATCACTAACTCTAAATTTAAGGATGGCTGATAAACCCTGGGATATGTCAAACCTCCCTGGAACCAAAAGGACCAGCACGGTAGGAGGTACCCTCTGGTCAGCACAGCAGAATTGCACTAAATGTGTGAGTCTCTAAAATGTAGTGCTTAGCTAAAAATTCTATTACAAGAATGTGCAGTAGGAAACACATCCAAGGTAGCAACTTCAGTGGTCAGGATAGGTCTACAAAGACTGAAGCTAAAAACCAGCACAGCCCGAGACGATTTCACGTGAGAGCAGCCAGGTTGTGCCACGCTGCTGCTCCCTGTTCTAGGGGCATCATGTACAAATGTCTGAGCAGGCTGTTCAGGAAATGAGGCTAGGTCTGGCAGAAGTAGCTGTACTATCAGCTTTTAAGAGGGACCAAGATTTATAGCATTTACGTGGTTTAAGTATGCACTTGAAATAGTGGTTATAGTATGTAGCCATACCGTGCCTGGACAAAATGCATTATGCTGGGAATCACAGAGTAACTGAGGCTGGAAAGGATTTTTGGAGGTCACCTTGTCAAACCTCCCCTGCTCAAGCAGGGTCAAGTGGTTCATAGTATGCAGGTAATCTGCAAACAGAATAATCCAACCTCCAACTACACAGCTGGACTAGATGATCACTGTAGCTCCCTTCCAACTGAACTATTCTATATTCTGTTTCATCTCAGTTGAACAGAAGACTTGTTTCTTTAAATGTCATCATGTATTTTCCCTAAACAAGACCATATATGCACACATATGCATTCCATATTTATGTATATAATAGTAATATTTACCTCATTCCCATGTCATTTTTGGCTGCTAGCCTAAAGGTGTACCCCATTGCTGGTGATAGCTTAGTAATCCTATACTGCTTCTGTTGGCCATAATAACACTGGCAAAACTCTCCATTTCCTTTTCCCTAGAAAGGAATAAGATAATCACATTATTCACCCTACTATATATGCACCCATCAATTAAAGTAACAGAAATGTGAAGAAAACTCATTTTTTGAAATGAAACATAACTCAAGAATCTCCCACATAATGAGGCAGTAGTATATGAAAGTTTGTATATATATTGAATTAGATGCTTTTTTCCTTTCTTTCCATTTCCCAGCTCCATAGAGTTGGAAGGAAAAAGTCATGAAGCTTCTGTAGCTCTGCCATCTCAGGATAGCTGTCCAAGTAGGGAGACTGGAAGATGCTTGCAGGGGCACAGTAGATCCGGCCCCTTTGTACAAAAGAAAGACTTTTACAGAAAAATGATGTTTCAGTATCAGGTCTTGGAAGAAGTGAAAAAGTCATTATTAAGAGTGGCAGAATAATGTAATTAAGATTCGATTAATTCATATTCCCCAAAAATAATTTGGGCAATAACTGTATTTTCCTAATTGCTTCAGGAGTTACGTATTTGTCACATTCCTCTAGACAGAATTCATAGTTTTCACACAACTTGACGTGCACAGTCACACCAACTACTTTAAAAAAAAACCTACAAAATTGAAAATAAAATAGAATAACTTGCTTACTTCATCCCATTCTAAAAGGTAACTGTGGATTTTAGAACCATTATCACAAGATGCCTGCAACAGAAAAAGAAGAAAATTAGAGCTCTAACTGGATACAAGACCACTTAAGGAAAAAATGCTCGTATAGATCAAATCATGGCATGACCAATAGAGGGCGAATGGTGCTCCCCTTATACGACTGTTCCACCTGCCAAGAGAGTCCTCGTTCAGTCTCCACCCAGCAAATGTTTGTATCTTATTTATGGTTTTGGTTTCTAATTTAGACCTTGAAAAAATATTCTGACAGCAGTGTAAAATGCTGACGTATTTTTCTCAGCAGCGAGACTGCTGGTCTGCTCAAATCTCAGTCTTTCCAGACCACTTAATTTGCTTTGCATAAACAAGCCTATGCTCAATGCCAGAGAAAGCAATTGGTTCCACAGTATACTAGGGGACTGGAACTCGAACCACTGTCTCTGAGTTGAATTCAGTAACTTTTATCTACAAAGGCTCCTTGCTTTTCTTGGAATCCTTCTCTTTTTACTGAAGTCCACAGTTAACCTAGTACATGTATTTCCAGTCACAGAACCATGACTGAAATTAGTTATATTTGACAAAAATCTTCCACTTCAATCAACTGGCATTTTATTGACAAATCTGAAACAATTCTGAAGAGTTTAAAATATTACTTTAAAGGTTTTTAAAAAATTCTTACCTTCCACTGCAAAGTAAGAGAATTTTTGGTCCGATTAGTTATCCTGGGCGTATTAGGAGTATCAGGTTCACAACTTGCTGTGGTAAAACTCTCAGCTTCTGAAGGGCTCCCCTTTACACAGTTGCATTCTACTTGGACTCTGAAGTGGAAAAGAGCCAACAACATTTTGCTTCAAAATCTGTATATAGAGTTTCCAAAGGAAACTGAGTATTCAGAATTAAGTTACTGCCTTGCTATCTCATTATTAAAATATCATTGTTATAAATAAATAACTGGTGGAAGGATCTTGGTCAATAGAAGAAATGCAAAAGAAAAATGTCCTTTACTTTGCATGTACATCAGTTAGCTTTAGTCTCGCAATTGCATTTGAAATCTGTCATTTGCTGTACTTTGGTTGGGAAATAATGGTAACATCTTGCAGGCTCATTATCTGTTGTAGACATACTAATTGATGACATGAATAATTCTTTCTTCTGCAAGTGCTTTCCTCACATGAGCACAATAAAGCTGCTGATATACTTCCAGAGTACTTTCTGCACTCCTTCAAGACCTTGCTGAGTCTGTTCATCTTTTCCTTTAGGAAGGCTATGAATTAACTCTCCATGTACTTCAGAAGAGTGAATTCTTGCTTGTCTCTCAAAGAGAAATAATTTGTTTTTCTAGTAGCTTTTCTCTAAAATTAAATACAGGATTATTATCTGGCCTCTCTCTTCCTGCCCACCCCACCTCAGCTGTGTAGCTATGCCTTTTCTCCTCCTTGGGTGAATCTGCACGTTACTTTCTTCTGATTTCACCTGTTCCTTTGAAAGAAACAACAAAACCTCCCAAAAACCTTTCATCTGATCATTGGTATAAGACTTGCACTGCCTGCTTATGAAGACGCAGAAGTCCTTGTATGTTCTTGTTGCATGGATAGCAAGTTGCAGGAAATTTGTCTGCAGATTTCATTAACAGAGAGAGAGATACATCTGAACAGCGACTGTGTTGCACACAGTTGTTTGTGCTCCCATACAGTTCAAACACGTAATTTGTCAGTTACCTTCACAGCTCAGTCTTTCTGGTCTTCACTGACTTTGGGCAGTGTTCACACTGGCAGAATTCTGTTTAACTGTTAGTTCGGGAAGACCTTAGATGGTTAAGTCACCTATTCCTATGCATTCTCTACAACAATCAGAATTAAGCGAGAAAGAATCTGGATGCAGCCTGACAAAAAAAGGACTTACATAGGAAAAAATATTCCTAGGCTCTGACCCTTACGCTCCATGCATTTTGAACTTAAACATTGTTGGGTAAAGTGCATAAACACTGCTAAAAATAGGAACAAAATCACAGGGAAAACATCTGCATATGAAGAGCTTTAAGTTAATTTATCACTTATCCTTCTCCTGACCTTGTGCTGCATGCCATATAGTGGCCCAAATTAAATGAGGTGTGTGTTGAAGAACAGACCAACCTTCTTTTGCTTTCAGTTTGGCAACCAGGACAATATCCTGGAAAACAGCACTAGGAGGTACAGACCCTCCTCACATCGAGAACCAGGAACGTAGCTCTCCCGTTTCAGCAAATGCTAATCAGAAGATGTGCACAACAGAAATCCTCCTCCTCCCTACTGCTGAAGTTCTGAAGCTCATGTGGAAAGACGCACAACATTTCTGACTTGGATCCTTGCTCAGACACATTCTGTTCCCCTGTGCTTCCTACTGACTGTCTCTAAATTGGTTCCCTGGTCACTACACACGGGGTTCTCCATACAGTCAAGAGAGGTAAATCCCTCATATGTTGCACATTCATTCACTTCTGAAGTTGCGCACTCCACTTGTAATTTTATTTATTGAAAAGGCAGCACTTTTAAGGTGGCCTTCACAATGTTAGGTATTTATAAACCGCTGTATTCATACCGTTTATTTTTTTTTAAACCAAGAAATAAGATAAGCCTCCAATATGTAAAAAAAGGAGGGAAGAAGAACATCTAACTACATCTTTCCAATCCTATTCTATTTCTTCTGCAGGACATAGTGAAACAGCAAATTATGCTATAAGGGTAGGATTACTTTGTGCTAGGGGCATCTTTAGCAATGCATACAGGGTGAGATTCACTGGTCTGCTGGAACAAAGTGAAAGCAGCAAAATCTGACCTTCCGGTGGCCAGCAGTGAGCATGTTCCTGTGCAAGGTACCTCCCTCTGCTGCTTCTGGGAAACAGAGAAAGCAAGCAGCATCTGTGCCTGGCTCAAAGGACAGAAAAATGTCACTGTTCTGGCATGACATGAGAAGTAAAGAGCACGAACGTTGGATGAGGGTGCAACAACTTTCCTTTTTCCAAAATGGACTGAGTAGTCAGCTAAGCCAAAGATGTTGGTTTGTGACTCAAAGGAGGGTGAGATGTGGTGAAGAATCCCTGAAGACTTATGCAAAAACACAAATCCAATGAAACTTTAAAAACATTTCCACTGAATTTAATGAATAGAGAAGGAGATACTCACTTTGCGTGGTAATCAGTTGCTGGCCTGAGATCATTTACAGTAACTTTATTTTCTTCTCCACTGGAAAGAGATATGATTTGATTTAAGAGATTGTTTCAGAATTCCATGCATTTATAAAAAGACACATATCATCTAATCCATCCACCTAACACCCCTTCTAAGAAATGTATTTGCTAACAGTTTGTTTCTGTTGCTAAATATAGCAAATTGAAAACACATTTATCTTTGAATTTTAGGGGCTTCTTTCATTTGATTCCTGTTGGTTTGCCCTAGTGATTTTGGTTTTTTTTTTTTGTTGGTTCTGTCTGTCTGGGGTTTTTAAAGAATAATTATTTTCCTCTTTACTCAGCAAGATCAGCTGCATGTGTATGCATGTATTTTATTACACAAAAACCATCAGAGTACTGTGGCCTTTAGAAGCTCCGTTCAGCCTTGCAAAAAACGATTATCTAAAACTGTAAATGAATGCATATACTAACTTGTTAGAGCCCAGTAAACAGAAAAGGCACCTCAGTGACAACTATTAGTCTGCTTTTACTGACATCAACTTATGTTAGCAAAGCTCGTTTCTTTTCCTCTAAGCTTCTAGGACAGGGATATCCAACTTGTGATCCATCTACTGCTTCAAAGAAATCCATGAAATGTGACCAAGATAAATTAGCTAAATAGAAAGATTTGTAATTATTAGAGAGCTCTATGGTCTTAATGGTAAATTTTCTGTTATATTTCTCCAAGTTGCAAAAAAAAACAATTGAAAACCATTGTATTAGGAGTGAAACAACTGAAGAGTTTAAGAACCCATAGTTTCCAGTGCAGCTGGTTGAAATACAGGTAAGTTATATTAAAACATACTTCCAATATCTATGAAAAAAGTCTTTAAATTGTAATTGATGGTAGAAACTTCAGTAATAAAACCAGAACCAATGGTTCTGGTGAAAAAGTAGTTTTTTTCAAAAGAGAAGTTGCACAAAACTCCTAAGTACTTAAATCTCTGGACAACAGGCATATTTTTAATGACGTCTTAAGCCACATAATTCAATGCAACAGCAATTAAGTAAAAATAATGAACACCTACATGTAGACAGTTTTGTACTTTCCGTCTTTTCCAGTGTTTGAAATCATTACTTCATAAGTATAAACATCCGGTATGTCGTTCTTGTCAGAGTCTTCTCTGGTATCACTGGATGGAGGGGACCACATAAGCAGTGCTGTTCTTGCCTGAATGTCTGATACCTGTAGAAATACAACTTTAAGACCTTTGCCATTTAAATGTTACTGTATATAAACGCTGCTGTGCCACATAGGACCAAATAGAAGAGGAGAAAATTATATAGCATTATTGTATCAGAGTATTTATACTGATCTAATGCTGATTAGTTTTTACAGATGAAATCAAGCTGGAAATGAATCTAAGAAAAACGCCCAGGGCTGGATGCAAACAAACTTCTGAGCAATGAATGCCACCTAGTGGGCTACACAAAAAGGACTGTATCATTTATGAAGCACAAGAGATGGCAAATACAAACTGTGAATCAGTCGCCCTACTAAATGACAATGTTCAAGACTTTTTTTTTTTTACGATACCTGCACTATGATTTTTTTAATACCTTCTTGCTGACTTGGTTTTCATATGAAATATATGGAAGTTGAGGGATTTCTCAAAAATGACTGGCATTACTGTAGCAGGCAGATAGAGAAACTCTGCTTTGGGCATTTAATTATGACTGTGACAAGACTCTCCTATTAGATTAGAACCTGCTTGGTTAACTACCCCAGCAATTTGGTTTTGATAAGGATATTAACAGGGATACAACTACCTGAGGCTCTAATCTAGTCATCTCTTAGCGAACAGAATATTACAACATAAAATGTACTTTGAGCTCAGGTGCTTGTGATGAAGGCGTGCTCCCAAGGTTCATGTACATATATATACATACGCGTATATACAGGCAACATACTAAAGAATTCCTGTGGTGGTGCTTGCCTGCACAGCCCACCCTTTGCAGAAATGCCTGGATAACAACAGCTGGTGCGATGGAAATACGAGCACGAACAGTGAGTGTGAATGCAACACCTCCAACTGTCTGAGAAGCGTTTGCCCCAACAGACTCATTGTGCTAAAGGTGGTCACTCTCAGGTGGGTTAAATGGTAACCGGAGAATCACAAAGAGACTTCTGAAACAAAGAAGGAATCAGCTTCAGAAGTATAAAAGCAGCATGAAAATTCATGCCAGGGATAGAAGATGCTGCAGTGGAACACAGCAATGACAGAAGCCTGACCTGATAGTGTGAGAAACTGCCCTGCCATCAATGCCACCACTACCCAGGCCTGATGGATGCCATCAGTAGCTACACTCCAGCTGACGTGACAGCAATTTGGGGTGCAGCAGGCAGGGACCCCCAGCTCGGGTGGATGCATGCGACCTGGTGGAGAGCTTTCTCAATGGCCTGTGGATTAGCAGATTGTAGGGAACGACAGATTTTAGGGAATAACACAGTTACATGCAAAGCTAAAGCAACTATGTCTCCCAAAGGAGACTTGCAGTTAGGGGCACCCACACTCCCAGAAGAGTGGGTGCTGCCTGAGACCCACACATGCTGCCAAGGGCTGGGGATGCTCATATTTCTGTAGGTGAGTGCACAGGTGTGTGCATGCAATTTCAAATTTTTAGGAACAGAAGAAAGTCTAGAAATTTGTGAGTGTTTATTAATATTGCAGATGTCTGCTATTGTGGGTTTATATGTTGCACCCACCTACTACTTCTAATCATTTCGTAAGAGAATAGAAATTATATGAAATGACTAGTTTTACAATATTACTGTAATATATACCTATTTTGGGAATAGTTGCTTTTGGAAATCTATTACCAGAATATCAGAATAAAAATGATATCTTCACAACTGCTGCTCCTAAATTGGGCCTGTTAGTCCCCCAGGGCAATGTTTGTTGGTCAACCCATGTAAGCCTTCCATGAGACTTCTAAAACAATAAGATCACAACTGTTAACATACTAACTATAACACAATGAAGCAGTATTACGTATCAAGCTAAAAGTCAGTGACTATGTAGGTGGTTCTGCTTGTTTTACTTTGTGTAAACAAAGTATGTGACTAAAGAATATTAAGAAGAACTGAAGCTTTGCTGTGGCCAGTTTTCCAAAGCTTAAAAGCAACAGTCAATGGAACTGAACATGATCAGAAATGCAGTGAAAAATATTCACAGAAGCTGGGAATTAGAAACATCCTAATGGTGCATAAAAAGCTGCAATGTATAAAAATGATATCAATTCTCTATACATACGCACACACACATACACTGTACTGGCTTTGTGTGGGAAGGTTTTGGTAGTGAGGGGGCTACAAGGGTGGCTTCTGTGAGAAGCTGTTAGAAGCTTCCCCCATGTCCAACAGAGCCAATGCCAGCCAGCTCCAAGATGGACCCGCTGCTGGCCAAGGCTGAGCCCATCAGTGATGGTGGTAGTGCCTCTGAGACAACATAGTTAAGAAGGGGGGAAAAAAACCTGTGCAACTGCAGCCAGAGAGAAGAGTGAGAATACATGAGAGGAACACCTCTGCAGACCCCAGGGTGAGTGAAGAAGGAGGGGGAAGAGCTGCTCCAGGCACCAGAGCAAAGATTCCCCTGCAACCCGTGGTGCAGCCCATGGTGAGGCCGGCTGTGCCCCTGCAGCCCATGGAGGCCCACGGAGGAGCAGAGATCCACCTGCAGCCCGGGGAGGACCCCACACGAGGGCAGGGGGATGCCGGAAGGAGGTTGTGACACCATGGGAAGCCCATGTTAGAGCAGCCTCCTGGCAGGACCTGTGGAGACAGGAGCCCATACTGGAGCAGGTTTGCTGGCAGAACTTGTGACCCCGCAGGGGACCCATGCTGGAGCAGTCTGTTCCTTGAAGGACTGCACACTTTGGAAGGAACCCACACTGGAGCAGTTCACAAAGAACTGCAGCCTGTGGGAAGGACTCATGTTGAAGCAGTTCATGGAGGACTGTCTCCATGTGGGGACCCCACACTGGAGCAGGGGAAGACTGTGAGGAGTTCTTCCCTTGAGCAGGAAGGAGCAGCAGAGACAATGTGTGATGAACTGACTGCAACCCCCATTCCCTGTCCCCTTACACTGCTGAGGGGCAGGAGGTAGAGAATTTGGGAGTGAAGTTAAGTCTGGGAAGAAGGGAGACGTGGGGGGAAGGTGTTTTAAGATTTGGTCTTATTTCTTATTATCATACTCTAATTTGATTGGCAATAAATTAAACTGATTTCCCCAAGTTGAGTCTGTTCTGCCTGCGACAGTAATTGGTGAGTGATCTCACCCTACCCTTGTCTTGACCCATGAGCCTTTTGTTTTATCTTCTCTCCCCTGTTCAGTTGAGGAAGGGAGTGACACAGCGGCTTTGGTGGGCACTTGGCATCCACCTGGGGTCAACCCACCACATACGGATATGGGGAAAAGGGAGAAATATGTTAGCCAATAAGCTATGTTTTAACAGAATTTACAAGAGAAGTTAAAAGATTCAATGAAACAGAAACAGTTAACAGGATTAAAGACTTTTTTTTTTTTTTTAAATAAACTCTATCAGAAATGCTCCAAGTCAGGCACTGCTCTATTACTGGTGGATGTAGAAGTTAAAACTGTAAAACGTTATTTCCATCCTGCAATAGCAATGAGGCAGAAATCCATATCCATCTTACATAGCCCTGTTGCTAGAAAGTTTATAACCTACACCAAAGTCACTGGGCTCAGCAGACGATGCCCAGTGAAACTGAAGGGTCTGCAATAAACCAGGTGGTCAGGTTAAACCGTTGGTTCCTGACAGTGATATACACTCCCATTAAACCAAGGAGTTGCAAGAAGCGAAGCCTAAACTAGTAAGCCCTGCTGAGGAGCACTGGGGAGTGAACTACTTCTGGAAAAAGTGTAAGAGGCAGATACCCAAGGGCTTAGGAGAACAGGCTCACGGGTAGAAGAACAGAACAAGAAGTACGACACTTAACTCTTTAGCAGGGATAAATATTGGAAATAATTTCCAACCCTGTCCCTCCATACACCTGAATACCACTGAATTGCCACCTTCTTCCTTTTTGCAACCCCACAGAATGGAGGTGGGGGGACTGTGGTGTCCCCAGAAATACAGCTTATGTGTGAAGGGTCAATAATCAGACAAGAAGAGAGGCAGTAGGAGTGGAACTGAGTAACATCATAGTTTTTCTTCTGGACTCAAACTCTCTACAGTGTCACATATTTCATAAATTCTGGAGCTTTTCAGTAAATTCACATATAGGAGTATGAGAATTTTCAAGAACTCTCAGTTGCTAAAAAAAATTAAAAATTACAGCTATAAGCACTGACAAGAGAATCAGAAAATGTAATTTAAGTCCTTTTCAACTAGTTTATAAAACATTTGGTACCGCTCTTCAGATTCAACTTCCAGCTAGGAGAATGATTTCAAAGACAAATCTAGGTTCAGCTATATTCTTCCTCACAAGACTATTAATAAGGGACAAAGGCAAAGTGTTAAAAGATTAAGAATTGCTAAAATGAAGATTTACTGTAAAAATCTTTTCTTTATTGTGAATATGCACTATGGCAGTCTTAGATTACATCAGCATTTACTATTTTAACACAAAACTCCAGCTTCACATGATGCAAGCATATGGCAATTATCACTAATTTCTTCACTAAGAAGCAATTATTCAATATTGTCCTTTATCTTTGATGTTCAGTAATATCTTGATATTTGACGTTTTGGACAATAGCCAGAGCTCTAATATGGAAAAGAATTACTGAAGTTTCAGAAATTCCTCAGTTCTCAAGCACAAAACACTAGCATATTTTTTAAAAATCTCTGCAATGTAAGGAGGAAAAGGAGGAAAAAAAGCAGTTTTGAAGAACAAAGATTAAGATCAGAAGAATCCACTATTCCTAGATGTGCTGAGACACTCAGGAGGAGCATTTTCAGAAAACTTGGCATTACTTATTACAACGTATGCTTATTCAAGCAGCTGCAATTGATTTTGGTTGCAGCTCTGAGCACTGCGTGTTTCTGCAAAGCAGAGTAAAATACTTGAGTCAGGGCCTACCACTGAGGAAACAAAGGGGTGCGCATGTCTTCATGCGCAGTCCAGCTTGCAAAAGTGAATCTCCTCATTAACTATACTACACATGCCATTTGGGTCAAACGAAAGAGCAGCTTTAGTATGTGCAAACCGGACAGCATTCACAGTGACACAAGGTACCTAACCAGGGAGTGAGGTGCATCACGTCCACAAGCATACTGAGAACATGCATGAATCACAAAACATGATGCCTTCCAAGGGATTTACATGCTATATAACCAACCCTCAGATTCTCCTCTCCTTAAATACTCAGCCTTCTCTTCCATTCTTCATTTTGCTTTTGCCTTTTCAGGTCCTCTTGTCTTCTCTTCTGCTTGCTTTGTTATTTGGTTAATGGACATGACAGCCGGTGGAGATTCTCTTGAGTATAGAAAGCTCAAGACTTCCCACCTCATCTGGTGGCAATACCATGTTACCAACTTCACTTAACGCTGCCACGTACGAAAGGATAGGGGATCCATACAGGGAAAAGTTTAAGAAAATGACAACATGTTCATAAAAACACCTAATAGGAGTCTGAAGGCCGCAAAGCTAATGTGCCCCATACTGCACATACCGAATTAAAAGAGAAATGTGAATGAAAGCACGCCACAGAGCCCACCACCTGATTTAGGTGTGCATGCTCTGAATCTGGTCATTAAGAAATGGGACAGCCCAGGACAGGTCACAGCCTTCAACACTACTCCGCGCTTTCTGGAGCAGTATATGGTGCAATGAACACTGTACTAGATAGCGTCACACCACAGCCAGCATCCAGTACTGCCTGTGCCAGCACTGAAGTTCAACCAGAGAACAGAGTGTAGACCATTCATCCAAAAGAGCATCATGGCTCAACTCTCACAGTGAGCGCTTCAAGCAAAACATGAATGAAAAACTTGCAGGAATATTTCTGATGAGAACTGCAAAGAGAAGGTGTGAAAAAACACAATCTCCTGGTTCATTCGTGGGAGGGTGAGGAAAATGTTTCCTTGGAGAAACTGTGGGAGGGTTGCTTCTGATCCTGCAAGACCTAAGTAGGTTACACAGTCTCCCTTTCTCTTATCATGTCACACTCCCCCAAGCTGCAACCTCAGATAGTCTTCCACCCACTCACAGCCCTGACAGCCCCTTGCCTTCACAAAGCATAAACCTCTCCAAGTGCTGGAAGTTTGGCTTTTTGCCTTGTGTACACTGACTAGTCTGTAGCAGACTACTACTGCTTAAGCCTGGGATGTCTTCTCAGGTCTGCAAAGAGATCACTCGTAGGCACACAGCTACATGCAATGATATTCAAGTAAGGACGTCGTGGGGAGGGGGAATAGTGTGCTTGCCTAAAAGGCACAGACAACTGAGTGTCAAGGGTGGAAGGAAGTGAAAGAAAACAAGACAGTACTGGCACTCCATTGCTTTTTCCTATGTCTGCTTTCTCCTAGCAACAAAGCAGAAGACACCACCTGTTGATCGTACTTCTCACTCTAACCAGCCCAGGAAGCTCAGAGTTGTCATTCCCCCTGGCAATGCAGCCACCGATGACACCCCAGACTCGGATGGCATCCTGTACGCACTGACCACTGGCAGAGGACTTTGCATACATCTAGAGAACTGATCCCCCTACTTCTAGTCAGGATAGAAAGGATCATGTACATTCTAAAAAATGTTAAGAAGGGCATAGCAGTCACTCATGACTTGAGGACCACTGAGAACACTGCTGTCCAGCACATCCCAGGAACAGCACTATCTTCCAGTAAGCTAACTTTGCAGCAAAATTTGTTTCTGCATCTATTCCGATGCAATGTGTGGCTAAACTAGACACATGGTCCCTTGCTGGGACAGATTCTCACGATTCAAGAGTCAAAAGGGGTCAAAGACACCACTCCCTTTAGCTACACAGCCCTGATCCATTCCCAAAGCAGGTATGTTTTGTACAGTGAATGGCAGGATCCATACAGAAAGAACAGCATGTTGCTGTGTTAAAAGAACAAAACCAAAAGGCTATTGTAATCTTGAACACAATGAACCAGCGTTAGTACTAAATCTTCCCCGCTCCACTTTGAGAACAAAATAGACTTATTCTACCAGTACTTTGAGGCATATTTTCCTAGAATATGCATACATATATATATATTTTTTTTTTTTTAAATAGCAAATGACTCCTTAATTTCTTTCTAGCATCATCCCACAGCAAGCCTAGAGCCTTTAGATTCATTGCACCAGTCTCTACTGCTTGATTTAACAATGACAGCAATATGCGTTTGCTAACATCTGCGGAGATGGGATGCACAGCTGGACAGTGAAACAAACGGCAGCAAAACAAAACCTCTGCTGGCAGGACTTTTCAAGCACTTGCTGTCAGAAGAAAGATGAGACGTGGGGAAGTTGGATTACATTCCAGGACCTGATTAAAAATCAGTGCTATCAGATGTAGATTTGCATTCATTTCTTACAGTCATAATCCCTTGTGACCCTTCTCCAGCTTCTTGAAGTCTGGAGAGTTCTTCATTCCAGTCTGTACTCCTTGTTTACTCCACTCTGAACTTCAGCCCTTTAGTCTCTCAGTAAAGTTCTGGTACCCTTGTCTCATCAACCTTCATCTTTCTCAGGCTGTTTCAGCCTCTTGCTACTACTGTCTGCTCTCAGCCTTACTGGTAACTCCCACCACCCTTTCATTATCAGTCTGTTTGTAAAAATTAACAAACAGAAAAGCTACTTGCTCTCCATCTTGTTCTTCCAATAGTTCACACCTACTGTTCTGTTTGCTCCTGGTCTCATTTTCTCATCTTAGACTCTTTATCTATTTGAGGATCCTTCAAGTCTTGACTGTCCTTTGGACCTATGCTCCTTGTCAGAGCTCTTTCTTCTCCTCTCACTTCCTGTCTCATCCACACCTTTATTTCCCTAAGACTTCTTTTCAGTCTCAGTTTCTTCTCAAAAAATTATTTTTATCACCCCTCCACTAGCTCCAATCTCCAAGGTCATCCTGCTAAGGGCTACTGAACTTGACTGTCCCAGCTACCTCACAGCAAAAGCTAGGATCAGCTAACTCCTCTCCATTTCTTCATCTCAGTTCTCTCAACCGTTTCTTACAGGATTTGATTCAGACAGGTTCCATCTCCATGCTGCTTAGTCACTGAAGACACAGGGGCACTGACAACGTGCTAACACATTCTGACACCTGGACACAGTAGGATGCCTCTATAATTACAATCCCTGCTCAGCCCTTGGAGCACCACAGAATCACAGAATGACTGAGGCTGGAAGGGACCCTTGAAGGTCATCTGGTCCAACTCCCTTGCTGAAGTGGGTTCTGCCCAGAACTACATCCAGACAACTTTTCAGTATGTTCAAAGACGGAGTCTCCAAAAACTCTCTAGACAAGCTGTGCCAGTGCTCAGTCATCCTCACACTAAAAAAAAAGTGTTTCCTGACATTCAGAGGGAACCTCCTGTGTTTCAGTTTGTGCCCATTGCTTTGGGTCCTGATGCAGGGAATAACAGGATTTCTCTGGGCACACTGACAAAAGCCTGGCTCCATCCTCTTTGCACTCATCCTGCAGACCTCTATACGCATCGATAAGATCACCCTGAACCTTCTCTTCTCCAGGCTAAACAGTCCCAGATCTCTCAGCCTCTCCTCACCAGGCTGTAAAGCGACATACGAAAGAAGAATCAAGACTGGGCACTAAAACTGGGGCCAGGTTGTCTGGGAGGTGAAGGGGAGAAAGTATGTAGCTGATGAATGGCAGCGTTGGAAGTCTGATATCATTCCATCTGACTTGTTTTCTTTCTTCATCTTGTTTTCTCTATATGTCCTCCCTTCCATAAAAGTTTTCTCTTCATTATTAGTAATCCGAAGTGTGTGTGTGTGAGTGTGCACGTGTGTGGTGTGTAAAGCTGAGGACTGACAAAGGAAGAAAAGCAAGGTGCCTGATTATGGAGGAAGTAGCTGAATGACCAGGCAAATCTATGGCAAGCTCCTCCCGGAGTTTCAGTTGCATGGACTTTTTATAGTTAACAATAAGGAACAGACTGTTTTTACTCAGGCAAGCTGGTGGACTGAGGATTGAGGTGCAGATTGTTTGAAAAGCTGTTTAAACCCTCACAGAAAGATTACGACCAGGAAAGGTCCAGATGACAAAATAAAAGAATATAGGCCTGATCTGAAATGCAAGAAATTGCTGAATTTGGCAACAGTTCTTTTAAGAGTCTCTACACAGAGGTTATGAATTACAGTTTTACAAACTGAAAAGCAACTGGTAGATTTTCAAGCAAGTTAAGTTATAAGTCCACTACTGACAGTTACCTTCCTTTGTGAATTTTATGTCTCTCTTCCTTGGAGGTGCTAGAGATTCTTAATGAAAAATCTGCCACTGTTTTTCTTTACTTTTCAAACAAGATTTTCCAAAACCTCATTTATGGTGAGGTTTCACAAACTTCACCAGGTAGGTCTCATGCCTAGAAATACCTGGTGTAAATAGTGCCTAGAAATACGTGGTAAAATTGTTTCCTGAGCAGTTAAAACTAAGCAATGTTACAGGAAATTCATAGAATCATAGAATATCCCCAGGAGTTACTTGTACCCATTACCCCTTGTCTTTTCCATGTGACTCCATGTAAAAAGGGAGCTTCCATCTTTGCAAGGAAATTGAGAACAGATTTTACAGAAAGAGATGATGATAAGCATCACCATTATGTTACTGGCAATGTCACAAGCTCTTTTTATATACATATTTTATAATTCTGTTAATAGAGATTTCACTCAGTGGCCAAAAAGAAGAATCCCACATAATAAGTATCAAGACAATTTTAGGTTCAAGATAATTTTAGCTTCATAAATGTTAATATACTAAAAACTACTTTGGTCATTTACATTTCAACAACTGGAAGTTAAGTGAGTTTTCTTTCGTGTGGGAAGATAAAGATCCCTGAAACTTGGACAGAGAAAAGGAGGTGTAACTGTATAAACTAGCAACAGATACGTTCTCATTTTATGGAGAGATTTATTTACTTACCACTGGCTTGGCTATATTAGAAAGAAGTGCTTCAAGTGCTTTTGTTTCTTCATCCTTTTCTTAAAAAACAAAATCAAAGCAAACAAAAAGTAGCCATGAATATTGTTCAGTGACTTTACAGTGAAACAGCTTTTCAAATTAAACAACTGTACATAGACTAAAACATGTATAAACCAGAACACTGTGCCAACCTGCATTCACCTAGAGCAATGTGAAACCAAAAAAGCTCCCAAAGAAGCTGTTCATATAAAGCTACTTCTAAATCTGTCAAATTTAATGGAATACAGAAAGCCTGTTTATCTTTTATTAATGTATAACTTTAAGGAAACGTTAAAATAATTTTAATAACATATGTAAGCAACAATACTTTACCACTTGTGCCTTGGTAAAGTTAGCTCACAGATAAATACCAACTAACAGAAAGTAAACTGAAGCCAAGACAACTGCCACCCTGAAACTACAGTGACAAGTACTCATACAAGTTTGGAGGAACAGTTCCCAACTTCTGAATTCAGGTTGCATCTCAAAAGTGTCCCTTGATATGAAGCTTTCACAGGGTATCATATGTTTTCAAACAACTATTTTCATAGAATCATAGAATGGTTTGGGTTGGAAGGGACCTTTAAAGGCCATCCCTGCAAGGAGCAGGGACATCTCCAAACAGATCAGGTTGCTCAGAGCCCCGTCCAATTTGGCCTTCAATGTTTCCAGGGATGGGGCATCCATCACCTCTCTGGGCAACCTGTTCCAGTGTTCCACCACCCTCATTGTAAAAATTTTTTTCTTTATATCCAGTTTGAACCTACCTCCCTCTGTTTTAAAACCATTACCCCTCATCCTATCAGTACAGGCCCTGCTAAAGAGTTTCTCCCCCTCTTTCTTACAAACCCCCTTTAAATACGGGAAGACCACTATACAGTCTCCCTGGAACCTTCTCTATTTAGGTTGAGATTTTCTTGTCTTAGGTGTAATTTCTTCACATTCATTTTGGCCTATAGCAATCCAATACACGTTGGCAGAAAATCACCACCTCAAAGCAAGCTTCAATGAGTTGAGAAAATCATGGTTTGTTTCCCTCAGCATTGCTAGTTACAACTCCCTATTCTGAGAAAATTGTACTTGGCTGCTGACAAGTCTTTGACGTTGTGCTCTGAATCTGAAGTGCTATGACAGTGACCTGAAAGATGCAGAGTGACACATCATCAGATTCAACAATGACTGTATGACCAAGACTGAGTGAATTCAGTCCATTTATAAGATTCACAAGCCTTCTGGTGAAACAGAGGTATTAATAATAATCACACTTTCTACAGTAGTGTCTTAGAAACCATGAACTCTCAGGATTAGTGTGAGGATCAGTCTTTTTCTGCTTAGGTCTTTCAATAACGAGTTGGTAGGCACAGGCATTATGTGACTTTCATGTAACAACAGTATCTCTTTTACAAAATAATCCTCTTTAACAAGTTGAATATAAGTTTCCTGTATCAGACAACTGTTTCTTCTCATGTCTTCTGCAATATCAAGCACACCATCAATATTCAGTGATTCCTCAAAATTTAAGTACTGGTAAGTCTGGATGAAGCATGTATTTTTCTTTACAGAGTGTTACAAAGTACAACTAATAAGATTTGCTCAAACCTACATGGAGACTTGCACGTCAGTAGTTTTGTTCTCTTTAGGCCCATTGTTCCAATGTCAGGAGCAGGTCAATTGTCCTTAACTCCATTCTATACAAGTCAAGGTAGTTATGGGCTACTACTCAACTTCAAGATTGTCAAAGTGCGGTGCTCTATCTACAAATGCAATGCTCAGCCAGACACTGGACTTACATTTTACATATATATATATATATATATATCTATATCTTTAATTTTTGTTAATACTTACCTTCTACTTCTGTGTCCGTCTGAGAATTGCTTTTTCCTTTACCAAAAGACTTGCTTTTGGTAGAACCTGTGCTTATACCAGATGCATCCTGTCCTTTTGTAAGTCCATTATGTTCACTTGTAGGAGAAGGGCATTTCTGAGGAGACGATGGAGGACTGTTTAACTTATCCTTCTGAGTTCCATGTCGATCTTTTAATTTTTTTTGTAACCGTTCATATGTTTTACTAGACCTTTCGTCTCTGAAGTTGGATCTTCCATGAGCAGGCAGAGTATCTAAATGAAAGTAAAAAAGAAAAAATTTAAAATAATCGCTAAGAACAGAATATAATTAAAAATCTATTTTAAAATGCTATGTTATGTGCGTTAAGTGAGCACTTTTGTGAAAACTGTATCTTCACTCCTATTGGAAAATTGAAGCATCCAGCAGGTAAACTAATATGCACTAACTGGACATTAGCAACATGTTAGGAGAGAAAGTGTAATCTTTCCTTCCCACATCGTTTTTCTACTTAAAAATTATTCTTAAAATGTTTCCATAATCTTCCTTGAGCTGTAAGGTACAGGATAAAGTCAATACAGAAAAAATATGCAACTTTATTACATGGGAGGAGGTTCGCTCTAACGCTGAACAAAATATACAGAAGTTTTAAATTTTGGTATGCAACTAGAGCTCTATTACTCTAATGGCACTTCAGCAGAAATCAACAGGGAAAAAAACCCACAGAAGTACAGGGCAACTGAAAGACACTAAAAGACTGAAGATAGTGTAGCCAGGTCTTGTAAGTACACTACACCTGTATAGAGTAACCCAAGGCATTGCTGCAGTATCACCAAAGTCTCATTTCTAAGCCAGAATGTGGCTCTGGAAAAAAGTCAGTACCAGACTAACAAAAAAAAGATTAAATGCAGATTGGTGAACTTTTCTATCCAATTCTAACATTTTTATCCATTTCACCTTTATGCTTAGAAACAGCTTACTGACCTAAGACTTTAAAACAGTGCACCACATGGCACCAACTCTTTCCTCAGTGTAATCCTATCTACGAAAACAATGAAAGCTTTCAAAAAAATACATCCTTCAAAACCAGTACAGAATTTGTCCATTTTCAAATAAGTTGGATCACTTGGTCTGAAGAATGACGTTCATTATTTATTATTCCTTATGTGCTAGGAACAGTAGAAAACAAGATCAAATAAAAACTGCCTTGCAAGAAGGATAAAATCACAAAATTAGAGAACTTTTCAGTTTCCGTTTTTTTTTTTCCAGGTCAGCTCAATTCCCACAAAATTTGACAGAGGACTGCTAGATAAACTGTGACTATTTAGAAGTTTGATTTTCACTACCATTAGAGACTTAGGTGCTCTTGTTAGAGAACTACCATGCTCTAAGCACTTCTGGGTTGTTTTTTTTCCCTTAAATTCAGATTCCTCATCCAGAAGCCTAACTGTGGACTTTGACTTCTGAAGGCCATAGTCAAAGTCAGTGGTCCAGAATTAAATATGAAATCTGCAGCAAATGTAACAAATTAAAGCATCTCTAGTCCTCTAATTCCCTAAATCCAAGGGCATCTTACATATATATTTAAAAAATGGCAAAACAAAATAATGTCACTTTATCAATTTTTTGTTACATTAGCAGTTTAGCTAATTATCACTGAATTCATATTTAAAGGGATATAACTTAACAGCATAAATCTAAAAAGTATTATTCCATTAAGAAGTATTCTTTATCATTTATGCATTTAATTATCATACTCCAATCTCTTAATTTAGGGAACTAAAAGCAAACAACTGCCATATACAGGAAACCAAGAAATTAATGAAACTATAAATAAGCATCCAAAGAGCAGCTAGTAATGTACTGCTATCAAAGTAGTGCAAGGAAGAAATAAAGTACAACTTAAGGATACAGAAATACTAAGAATTCCAGCAAGATCGGTATATTCTTATCTGACGGCTTTGTACAGCATGACTTTTCAAGCATGGTGACTGTATGGAGGACATTTTCAGATTATTTTAGTAGTATCACAGAACACTGAGAATCTACACATCTGCAGCGACACGACAAAGCTGTGTTTAGTCTCCTCCTCCACAGCTTCTACCTTCTTTCTCTAAAAACAGCAACCTGGCACTGCTCTCTCAAAGTCTTTCAAGGTCGGCACCTGCTTTATAGCGGAAATTTATCTAAAGAAAAGCAAGTCTACCAGAAATGTAAATATTAATCTAAGAACCCAATCCTTGAGTTAGTAGACACATACACTTTGCCACCATTACAGTACTAAAGGCAGATATCAATAGTACTCCTGAAGAAAACTTCAGCTACAGTATTAAGTTTAGGTTGGTGGCACCTGATTATTTAAGTTGGACTTCAATATGGACATTTGATTAAACGCATATGGTTTTATGAAAAATAGCAATATTTTTTTCATAATCAATACTAAGAACTCCTGCTTCTTGCTTCAAACAGGACACCTGCAAGATGTGATATCTCAAAACAGTGCTCAGGTAGGGATTTAAATGTTTAATCTCAGGGGAAGGCATCAACTGAATCACTACAAACACTTCCTGCATTGCTTTCCTGGGCAAATCTATAACTGGTACACCTAAGAAATAACCTGCATGTTTAACGGATCACTGAATAGACAAGTCAAATACACAAAAAGAAGTCTTCTGGAATAAGCTTCAGTAAAAACAAAGCTGGTATCTTCACAAAACTTTTATGTATAGATCCCATTCAAACTCTAACTTTTCCCTAATAAAGCCCACACGCCAGCGTAAGAGATGCGGGAAATGAGTAGAGCATTATTTCCTTCGACAGAACTTGCAATATTCGATAAGCTACTTACCCAGATCCCCATATACTTGTGAGGTGTGATACTGTGGAATGTACTGCGTTGCCATGTCACCAGCTCCGGTCACAGGTGAGTATATATGACGTGGTGGAGGGGGTATCATGGCTGGAAGAGGAAGGAAGCCGGGCAGTGGGGGATGTGGAGGCCTGTGTATCACTGCGTGACCACCAGGATGAAACTCTGGAGCCTGGGGAACCACCACAACCCTTCGAACACCATTATCCTCAATAACCTGTACAGTGAGAGACACCACGGACCGAAAAAAAGAGAAATGCTTAGTAACAAGCAAAGGAACGAATGTATTTGGAATGACAGTCTGGAAAGTACATTTCTATAGAGACTTAAACAAAACTAGCCATGGTAAAACACTTATACTTGAGGAAAGAAAAACATGACACCCTAACAAAAACCAGGACAATTACATTTATGTTCTTTTAAAGTGTATTATCTGCAATAATGCCAATAATTTCTCAATGTGATGGAGAAAAACCCTGTTAAAAAAATCTGACTGTAACAACATCTTATAAATAACCAGGTATATTTATAGCTTGAGCCTAACTTCTCCCCAGGGTCCTGTTTCCACCTTAATTCACATTGCTTGTACGCTACACTGATCCTATGATTTGTTCTACAGCATGACAACTAGATTGCTCTCTAGATATGATTTGGTGTGTGGACAGATCTCACTCCGCGTACGTGGTGAGAGAAAAGGCACAACAGAGTCCAGTCTCTGCTCTGTGCCAAACTCAGTCCGCCAACACTAACCCAAGAAGCTCTCGCCATACTGCACCTGCTGTCGTGTATTGTCTGCATCAAGCTGTTAAAGCAAAAAAACCTAGCAGGATGGTAGTCAGCCCTCTTGAGACTCCTTCACAACTCAAGGTAGTTTTCAAAAATATCTATTTTCTTTCTTTTCTCCTGCCCCCATTAAAATGCCTTGCACCCTGAAGGAAGCCACATGCTACTCAGAAAACAGAGGCCTTTGTGGCAGCCTCTGCCAGACTCTGATGTGCAAAGAGGCTTGTGGTGCAAAACCAGCCGACGGGAGATGTGACAGGGCAGCCTTCTGCTGAGGGATCCGAGGGCAGCCCTTTGCAAGGTTGCCAGCATTTCAAAGAAACAAAAGCAGCATATGCAATTCCACGATGACCTAAGTGCGGTCACATAAGGTGCACGGAGCTGGGGTGTGCTGTGCACAGTAAATGTAGCACGTTTGGGGTCTGTAGCGTGTAGGGGTCTGGGGGAGAGCAGGCACAAAGGCACATATTGTAGAAATACTGCAGCAGAAAAGGCTCTTCTCTAAACAAGGGTCAGTCATCAGCTGGACCAGAAACAGAGGTTCCTCCCTGAAGCACATCACAGACAGGGAAGACTGCCATTGTGATTCTCTCTAGATGTTTGTATCACTACTGGTAAACTCACAAAAATACATGACTATTGGTAACGTCTAGAGATTATCGTGGCATAATTTGACTTGTATGTATTGTGGTATCAATAACTTGAGTGTCCAGGATGCCAATGAAAAAACTGTTCTCCGCTTCTTAGTAAAATGCTGTAAAATAATATCACAGCAGGGACTGCAATGTAGGTTTTTGGATGAACCATTTATCTCAAAAAGAGGAAGAAGAAGAAAGGAATCTGGAATATCATGATTACATTCAAAAGCAGGGGACAAAGCAACCTTATGACTTAAGTTTTCACTGATATTTGAAATGATGTGGGGACACATATGCATACATCAATGAGCAACCTTGTGCAACAGGAGCAGATCAATATATCAAAGCACTTAGTGCCAAGCTGCTTTCAACTCTGTTGTTTAAGCTTGAGGGTATTATGCTTGGCTATATTTAGTCCTATGCCCTGGTGTGAACACTTCCACCAAGTCCATGAAAGAAAGCTGCTTGGAGCATCAATCATAGTTTTTACCATGCCTCCATTAGGGGCTGGTGTGCATTTGGTACATCTGGAATGGAGCTTCTGGTTTTGTTTTCTCTGACATCAATCTAAATTGTATACTCCAAAACTATCCTTGAATTAATGCAAGGTAAACGAGGCTGGTCTAGGAAATTGTTTCAAAACTTCACAACTGTACTGAGAAAGACAGTTATGCAGACACAGTTGTATGCTTCCGGTGTAAAAGCAGAATGAAGATCCCTATGCATATGCAGGAACGTTCAGAAGACATAGAAGTATGTACACAATGGAGCTGATCTCACATTACTTACATAATTAGAGAGCTGGAAATTAATACAAATTACCTAAGTGAACACAGCTTTAAAACACACCCATACATACTGTGTGACTTCAAGAAACGGGATGACTATTTGCAGTATACAGAAACTGTCCCTTATTGGGAAAGTGTAATTTCACTAAAGACACTCTTCATATCTGTGCAACCATAGCTGTGTGGTATCTAAAGGCAAGATATATTAACAGCAGTAAATATGACTAGAACTTCTGCTGTCCAATGAAATTTTCTAAAAACTGAAATGCAGTTTTATTTATTTAAGTCCTTTTTGCTTACACACACAAAAAAAAGGAATTTATCATGATTTTATGAGCATTTCAGATTACACAAGAAGCAGCTTCCACAAAAAACCAGGCTACTTAGTTCATATTTTATTTGTTTTCTTAGGTCGCCTAATAACCTAAGTAACTCAGAAATACATACTCAATTCATAGCAGCAGGGATCTGAAGTTTAACAGTGTAAAATGAAAAGTTTGACAAGTCTGTGACTGTGCCTCTAAATCAAACATAAACTCAGTGGTACACCTCTACCAGGCAACTACACTGACAAAAAACCCTCCAAAAAGCATTAAGTGTATCATGTCAAGTATATAATCTTAAGTTAAAAAAATAAACAAGTTACCTATAATCCTAATTGTGCTAGTAAAACACATAGTTCTGGCATGGGTCTGCTTGGCTGAGGGAACCAACAAAACATCCCTGGAAAACTCGCTACAGACAGTGAATACAAACAGCTTGGAGAGGATGACGGGAGAAGAAATCACTTACAAACTGCTTTTTATTTATGTGATACGAGAAAAATAAATATGCTTTATTCTGTAGTTATCCCCAACTTTCAACAGAGGACAGTATGCTGTATCACTGCCAAGCAGGGACTGAAGCAAGCAGAGGCATAATAAAACTAAATGAACATGCACAGACAAAAGATGGTTATACTGAAGTTGTTCTTCCAGGCTGATGGCTTTAGACATTTAGTTGTTTTTCAACTTCTCTCAAAAACTATCCGCAGTTGCTGATATTTAAAAATAAACCGTGCCTGAAGAAACCACGTAAGTTACTTTGCTGGGACTGCATTAAGTCTGGGACAACTCTTAGCTCAATAGTGTTAGACTCTCCTGTTTGCAAGACTACTATCAAATCTTCTGGCTCCTAACAGGGACTTCCATCATAAACCACAACGGCTGGTATGTTTTGTCAGCAATAAACACTTCAGAAGCCTTACAAACTACGGGTTTTCCTGGACTATGATACTCCGACTCAGATGAAACCAGCAGACATGAGCTCATTCCACCTGTACTCTGAGCTTGATCGATGTGAGGCACCTTCAGTTCAAAAGTCAGAGAGCTGTGTTAGCACAACACCCGCTTGCACTAACAAACTCCAATGAAAGGCTAACGAGTGCATCACAGTAAGGCCCAGTCCTTCAGCCTGTCTGCTGCAAGCTGTCCTCAAAGGAAGGATAAATTAATCTCACAAAGATTACTGAGATTGTCACAGGTTACACAACTTTTTAAACATTCAGTATTTCTTCAACTGAAATTAAGCACTCAAGAAATATGGTAAAATTGTAAATTTAATTTATCTCAAAAATTCTTTCAGTTCTTTAAAAATGAATTCTAAACAGGAATCAAGACTTTTACCATGACCTAAAGATAAAAGGACTTTCATGATTATTTTAAATTAATTTTTCTTCTGCTTGTTTGGGAACTCAACTATGAAGGATGCATGACTCAACTTATCAGCCAACTTTCAACAGATGAAAGGTAAAACCACAAAGCATTAGCCTGCCTAATCTAACAGCCTTTTCTTTTGCTAGAGGATAATTTTTATGCAGTCCAGATAACTCGTGTAACGTGCTGGACACTGTGGGTTTTTTTGGTTGCATTTTACATGTTGCAGTCTCGTCTCCATGTACACCATGAAGTGCATGGCAAGTCAGAGGTAGACTGGTCACAACCACAGAACATCATGAGAAGGACATTTTGAAGAGTGGTATTCATCTGCTTTAGGTCCGACCTACTAACCCTCAGGCTTGTTCTACAGTTGATGGAAAGAAAGAGACACCATCTAGAAGGCCACACATCTCATTATAACACAGGTGTCAAAAATAGCCAAGAGGAAGCATGCTTTTAATCTACTTTAAAGGATGCCCAGGTTATCTAGCTCACATTTAATTTTCAGGCATCTAAATTAGGAACCGCACAGCACAGAAAATCAGAGCCCCATTTTAAGATAAGTTTTGAAAACACACATTATACGATAAGTTATCCCCAATGGGCAGCTGACATTTTTCCCATGTTGTTTGCTACACTTTTTCTAACTGATCTGCTTTAGTTCTCATCTGCAGGGAACTTCCCAGGCATGAGCTATATAGGTACGTAAAATTATACTGGTGCCAAAAGAAGACATCCACTAACCCAGAATTCAGTACAGGTCCTACATAATGAACTATTTGGGTCATGATTGTATTTTACTTTCAGAGGGCACAGAGTACATCAGGATCCTGAACTCAACCAGGAACTGTGCTTGTTATTGTCATTTGAGTAGTTAATATATAACTAAACAAGCACATATACAGCATGAGAAGTCTCCCATCACAGATCTATGGGACACCTCTCCTTATTTACTTGCTTGACCACAGTGACTCTGAAACATGAAACATTAATTTACTCAATTAGCTACTTTGGTTCTACTCCAATAATTTGGATGAAAAGAAATAAAGTAAGAATCAAACAAAGAGACATACCTGTGGGGCATATCCAGGAGGCACATAAATAGTAGGCACTGAACCGTTTGGGGACATCATTGGAACCTGAGCAGGACCTAAATGGGTTACAGAAATACTCAGTATGGCACCAATTAATAATCTAAGAAAGCTCAAAGAACATACTGAACTGCAAAGTCTCTGTGAAAAACATACAAGATAACTCAGATAAACAAACGATGAACTGTACAAATAAAATTATAGCAAAGGGCTCTCTCAGAAATCTAAGAAACAGTTAGAAAAAAAATAGAAACTAAATTTAAAAAAAAACATGGGCAGGTATTTCCCCTTTCTCTGCCAGTAAGCTCACAAAAGACCTTATGTCAGAACTCCTTAACAGGTGGCAAGTCAAACGAAGCGTCCAAAGGTGAAAAGACAGTAAAAGAGACTTTAAAAGGTAAAAGAAAAAAAAAAAAAAAAAGAAACAAACTGCCGAAATCAGATAGCATCCAGTTAAGAGTTGTAAAGAAAAACACTTACAAAACTACTGCTCTGTTACAATGGACTTATCACCTAAAGTGGTCCTCAGTACGAGAGGAGTGGGAGGTGGCAAACAGGACACTAACTTAAGGTCCCAGGGGAAAGCCAATGTATTACAAACCAGTGAGTCTGCTCCTACTAATGGGAAAAGCTGTGATACCATGATGATCCTTGTACCATGCAAACCAGAAAGAGCAGAGGTCGCAGACACTTAGATAAAGATGACAAAAACGGGGATGTGTTAAGGTAACGTTTGTAGATAAAGTACTGCCTGGAAAATCTGATATCTTCAAAGAGCATGGGGATGCTGTCACACACTTGGATTTTCAAAAGCTTTTGATAATCTTTCTCAAAGACTCTTAAAGAAGTAATGCTGCCTTTGGTTAAAAAGGGAAAAGGGCTTCTCACAAATAACCAACTGGCTTGAGAACAGGAAACAAAGAAGAGAAGTAAATGATCAGCTTTCAAAGTGCCTAAAGTGACCAAAGGAGTCCCAGAGGCACACAAAGATGAATCTGTTCAGTGTATTAACAAAATTTCTGGAAAAGGAAATTAACAGCGAGGTGACAGATGTTTGCTATGCATTCAGAGAGCTGCAAAGGATCTCACAGTACTCAATAACCAGATGATAAAAAAGCAGAAGAAATAGTGCTGATAAGTACAGAGTAATGCACCCGGACAAAACCAACAGAAGTATTTGTTTACAGTGATAAGCTATAAGTTAGCTGCAAATAAGCAACTATGGAGTTACTAAATGTACTTCTCAGGTAACACCAGCTGACCATTATTCAGTGGCATTTGCAGAAAGAGAACATCAAAAATAATTACTAACAGGACAGAGAACAAGCAGAAAACACTATTACGCTACTCTATAAATCCACACTGTACCTCAGTACCTTGAGTGCTATGTGCAGTGCTTGTCTCCACCCTTCAAAAAGAACATACAGAACTAGAAAAGGACGAAAAAAAAAAGAAAAAAGAAAAAAAGATAAGTTTACAGTGGCTTTCCACCTGTTTATCAGGAAAGATTAAAGAGACCAGAATTCTTCCACCTGAAGATGGTTACAAAGGAAAAGGGCTGGCAGCAGAGAAATAGTAAAAGACCTATTAAATAAGTACCCACAAACTGCCTAAAAATAGGAAGATATATGATTTACAGTTTCTCATGTGCAAGAGCCAGAGAGCCACTAAATTAAATCACGAGGTAAACGGCTTAAAACAGATAAAGGAATTTCTCACAAAATGCATAACTAAATGGTGCAATTCCTTGCATTAAGAACATTGTGGAAACTAAAGGTTAGGTTCAGAGGAAGTGAAGCAAATTAAGAGAAGTAATCAATTAAGAGCTGTAAAAAAAAGTACTGCTTTTCATTCAGAAACCTGGACACAAGAAAGTTATTTCTGTGTGCCTGCCCTATCTTTATACTTTCCCCTTTAGTATCTGATACTGGCCTCTGTGAACAAGCACATTGGCACAGGCTTCAAGTGGGACTGCCTACAGATGTCCTTAGGCTTTTGTGTTTAAAATACACAAGGCAACAATCGCTGAAGTTTAATTGTTACAGAAGAACTGGAACACAATATAATCCCAACAGGTTCCGTGGGAAGAGCGTAAGGTTGGGATTCAGACACTGCAGGCCGCATTCTCCAAATTTCCAATTCAGTGTAGTGAAGCTACCACAAGCACCAATCCAACTTAGTGAAGTGTCAGTAGCACTTCTGAAAGGGCGTTCACATTTCCACATTAATGTTTTATAAACTCAGTTAAGATCTGCAAATGGAAAGTACTAAGTAAATGGAAAGTATGGTATATAAGACTAGCATACCTCATTCTGATAAGTACGAACTTGACAGAAAAATAAAGATAACTATGTCCACATGCCAAGAGTGGAGAAAAGGAACATAAAGCATGCTTTAAAAAAAGTGGCATGTAATCCAACATGATTACACATAGGGGCTTCTTTAGAAAAAGATAGAGAGATTTTGAGATGTACTACTTAAACAGAATCAGTTTTATTCTCAATGAAGTTTTAACCCACAACTGCGGGAAAAGACTTTTTAAGAACAAGGTCTTAATTGAAAGATTACCTGAACTGTGTAACAGTAAAGAATATAAGGACTACAGTAAGCTACAAATTGAGAACCGAAACTTCTTTGTGGCTTTTTGCTCAGCTGAAACTAAAAAATGTTGCAGTGAAAACTTCTCCTGACTATGAAGTGCTAAAAAGAAATGAAAGTGAAGAGAAAAGCAGTGAAAGAGAAGATGAAAAAGTGCTTTAGAGCATAAGCTTAAAATAAATTCAAAATGGTCAACAGTAATGAAAACAAGTTTATTGTAAGTTGCCGTTCAACGAAATAATGGTTTAAATTCTTACATAGAAAGGATTTTACAAAGCTTGTATCTTCTATTGCTTTCTTGTAGTTTTTCCATAATGAATTCAAAACACTACCACTTTTATTAAACTCACAATTTTAAACTATGTAAGTTTCAGGTAAATTGAGAATTAAGACCATAGTTGCTTGAACTTTTTGCAGCAAATTCAACATTCTTGGAAGATGAAGGAACTAACATGGACAGCTCGTTTCTTTGTGAACTGGCAGGGTATCTCTGTGTTTGGCTTTTTTGTTTTGTTTTGCTTTAAACATCAAAAGAATATTGTTTAACAATCTTTAAAGCTTACTTATTTAGTGCTTTAACCTCTCTAACAAACTAAATCGAAGTTATCTCCAACCCAGTATAAAGGTTGATCCACAAAGCCATTTTCAGTATACCCATAGTCTAGTGGTCACAAAAATAAAGACATAAAGGCAATGTATGAGCCAGAAAAATTATTGCAGTGTTAGAATAGAGTCAAATTAGCAGTTTGAAAACTTTCATCCCATTTTCAGCACTTTAAAGTTCCAGAATTAATGAACTATATTTTTAATATTAAAGATGTAAGGGTGAACTTTAATTTACTTCTGATTAGATTTCCAAGTGGCTGTGGAATTAAGTTAAGATTGTAGTGGCACATTCAAGAAAAAGGAAAGCATAGGGGAAAAAGAAGTTGGCAGACTCTATGTATTTTAATGAACATAGGGTCTTTCCAGTGAAACTACTTATTTATTGACAGAAAGCATATTACCCCTTGTAAAAATTAAATAAAGTTTTCTTGATGCTAATACGCTTTAGAACTGTTTTTTTTTTTTTTCTCCCTTTTAAAAACAACTAATGTGAAGATTTTGTCTCTACTTCTGTAAAATACACTGCAAGAGGAATTTTCATATTTTTATGTACTGGCTAGACTGATGCATGACAAAGCCAGTGCATTTTACCACGAGGTGAGACTGATTATAAAGTACCAGAAAAAAAGCAGCATCAGGAATGAGTGTGAAACAAACATCTAATTTCCTATGTTGCACATAAATGGAGTTTACTTCATCCAAATCAACACATTATGAATGTCGATGACTTGACCGTTGTAAGAGGAGATCCTGAATCTTTTACATACTTTCGGGTATACAAGTTCTCTTCTTATATAAGAAGTGGAAAAGAAGTATTGTGGGAGATAAAACAGAGCTGTGTTTTATACTTTATTCTTGAAAAATGAGTCATCAAACACGGTAAGGGATCATTTAACTCAATTGAACCCAAGAAACAGATGTTTCACCACACGTTTCAGTTTATCATTGTCCTGAAATTTGCTATTTCACTGCTATGAAAGAGAACACTAGTAAAATCTGTATGTAAGCATTTTGTCCCAAGTTTTAAAAACAATAAAAATCAAGGTGCCTACTAAAGATCACATAGAACTTGGAATGTGTGTCCTCAAAGAGGAAATACATTAAAAAGATCCAGATAACAGGAGAAACATCTCCTCCTCCAGCAACAGCAGGTGAATTTCTCCAACATGTCTATTTGAGCAGGCTGTAAAAACCTCACCGTGCGGCTCATTACAGCTACCATACACGCGCAGCAAAATTAACAGCGCTGCATAATCGCTAGGACCGTGACAAAATGAACAAAAATTGACGAGATGACACCGCTTGCTGAACACGCACGCGATTTCTTATTTCAGCCACGGAGCACCGCTGCCCTGCCACTCGCTTACACAAGCGCCCGGCCCAGGCGCGCAGCCCGCACTTCCCGCGCCAATGCTCTTCCGGGGCACGGCCGCGCACAGCCCTGCTCTCGCTAAACCCGGGCTCGTCACGGCCTCCCGGCGCGCAGCCTTCCCGCGCCACCCCAGCCCCCTCCTCCCCGGTATCGGGTTTACCAGCGCTCGTACTCCCCACATTTTTTTATTTTATTTTTTTTTTCCCCCCAGCCACAGCGGTTTTCCCCTACCCGCCGCTGCCGCGGGAGTTGCCTGCGGCGCCGCGCCCTGCTCTCGAGTTTCACCGCGGCGGCCGAGCCGGGCAGGCGGGAGACCTTACCGCTCATTTCGGGTTGGGCAGCGGCCCGGCCGGGCCGGGGCCGGGGCCGGGGCCGGGGCCGGGGCCAGGCGGGCGGTTGCTCCCCGGCGCGCCGCTGCGGGCGGGGCGGCAGCGGCGGCGGGCGGGGCGGCTCTCTCAGGTGCGCGGCCGCCAGCTCCGCCGCGCTCCGCTCCGCTCCGCCCCGCGGCCCCGCTCAGCTCCGCTCCGCTCCGCCCTGCCCGGGCCGCGGTCGGGAGCCAGGCCCTACAGCCGCTCAAGGAGCGGGCGCGGTGGGTTTTGGGCGGGCGTTGTGCCCGCCGAGGGAGGCCTCCTTAGCCATCCCGATCTGGGCTTCGCAGCCTACCCATTGTCTTTGGGTGGTGCGAACCAAGTTCTCTGGCTGAACGCTTTAACGTAAATTAGCATAATTAAGTTGTAGAAGATTACTTCAGCCCAATCCCTCCACAGGATTTACCTTTAGCTGAACTGCTAATCAGTTTATGCCTAAGAAAGGAGGTGCACAAACAGATCTGGTTGCAAAAAAACCCCCACTTTCTGGCCCTGAGTTTAGAAATCTGCAATGACTTTGATCCTAATCTATGTGGATATTGTGGCTCATGAGCACTGCTATACTTAGCATTAGTCTAATGTGAACGGCGATGAATCACTGTTATCCCCAGGAGGAAATAGCATTCAGGATTTACTGCAGCACATTAGGTTAACTATGGCTCCATAACCGAACACCCACACTTTGACATCACACAGGCGATGATATGCATCGCTGACGCAAGCGCTGACAGGATCAAACACAAAGGCCACCGCAGCTGAAACAATAGAGCGCACAGCTGACGTAGCAGCGCACCCCTCTAACACTGACGGGCTGCAGTAAATCAATAGTCCCAGGGGCCACAAACAGTTGCACCGCTCTGTCTTTTACATAATGGCTAAGACTTGAAAGTTTTATTTTGGGCTCCCAGCAGCTACAGTTAATTACAAAAACCAGTAACAACAACAACCGCCACCAGTTGTTCTACATTTGTCTTGTAAGCTGTGCCTGCATAATACTTCCCAATTAGTACTCAAGGTTAACAGGCACTAAAAAGTTGTCACAAAGCATCAGCAGCTTTACATTTATTAGGTGCAATGTAATCAAGGTGAGTAAAAAAAAAAAAAAGGCAAACATGGAACTTACTGTTAGGCCTGAGCTGGGGAAGAGGCGCAAGAAGGAGCTGTGAATGCTGCAAGGACACAGGCAATCAGAAGACTTCAGTTTGCAATGCTGTCAATTTAACATACTCCTTATGCTCTAAATTCATCCTGACAAAACAATCCCTTCCCCCATCCATCTGTCTACTTTTGCCATCAAGGCTGGGGAATGGCAGCTGACAAAGCAGCAATATCAATTTAAATATATTAATTGCCTACAAAAATAATCTATCAGTAGACTGCAGGCTGGCAAACACAAGGGAAAACTGAAGGTAAAACGTTCACATAGCTCCTTTCAAAAGCAGGGGGGAAAAAAGCATCAGTTTAATCCACAGAAACTTTGGAATAATGGATAAAAGAATAGAAAGCTATGAAGCCTAACTATAGTATTTCTAAAGATTACATCCTTGTGAGATCCTGATCTTTCTGGTGAAACCATACATACATATTCAGAAAAAAAAAAACAAAGGATGTGAAATCCCTTCTCATATAGGCGAACTGCAGAGATGACAGGTTCCTATAGCACTTTATCATTAATACAGCTGTTTTCTTTTACAATGGCCTCACCTACTTTCAAAAGAAAAAGGTGACAATGGTTTTCTATGTTCAAATGTTAAAGGTACTTTCATTTCACCTGTTTCTAAACAATGACCATGGTGCAATTTTGTGATTAAAAAAGACAGCAAGCTCATGCCTTTGAACGGTGCAAACTTCATAACGTGAAGTTACACTTGGGAGCTTGCAGAAGGGTGATTTTGGTCTTTTGAGATACTCCAACAGTAGAAAGTTTTTATACATTCTTTCTGACGCAATTGTGTGGTACAGCGATCAATTTAATCCTACTTTGTTAAAATAAAGTACCAATTAATCAAAGATGTTAATGTGGAAATACAACACAGACTTAGTACTGTGCAGCCTAGTTGTTAAATTGTTCTGTTTCATTTGCTGTTTTAGGTTTAGACTCAGGGTAATTATTTAGTAACTATGTGGAAGAGCTATGTCAAAAAAATGTTCTCTCTCTCTCTCTCTGTCATAGTCTTCCAATTTAAACATCAGGTGAACCATAAATCACTGCATTTCAAAGGGAGACAAATGTGATATACCATTCTTTACACAGGGAAGCTTTGATTAAAATGTTTTTATTCTTAGCAGGAAAAATAATCTGCACTTGTTCTAACCTAACTGCATCGCATATTTGCTTAGCTTTTTCCTCAAAGAGTGCCAAATCTCCTAGCACTTACGCTGAGCAGTACTGATCTGCACCTTTTTCAGACTAATATTTAATATTTGTGCATACTGCTTAATCATGTTCCATTTGATTCACAACATTCAAGATAAAGGACCATTTCATAATCTAACAGTTGTTACCACTAGAATTTGTGGTTTTATACTCAGATTTTTTTTTTTTTGGCCATATAGCACTGCAGAGTGGAAAGTTAAAAAGTTAAGCACTACTGCTGATAGCTACTTCTGCTTACAAGGTGAACAGCACAAGTGAGTTTCAACAGTGGGCAGTTCTTGGCATATAGACAGCGGCTTCTACAAAAGAGCCTGTTGATTCAGAGAAGGAGATTTTGGAAAGAACAAGCATTAACTTCAACTTCCCACCCCCCTGCTTACCTAGTTGTGCCAAAAATTAAATTACATAGTATAATTACTTGTAAAGGCCTTCTTGGCATCATTATATTCAACTTATCACATTAATTAGTTATTTTTTCTGTGCATACTTATCTTGATACATTCATTTGAAACTAGAGTGCAAAATTATCTGGCACGTTCTGCTGTCTCAGAGCTGGCGTTCAAAGAAGCTCCCCTGCCTTTGTGCAAATTTCTTAATATTCCCCCCTCAAATTATTATTCCACCTGTGTGTGTGTAAATCTATGTCCTGTTTTTGGCTGGCATCGAGTTAATTTTCTTCCTAGTAGCTGGTGTTTTGGATTTAGGAGAAGAATAACGTTGGTAACACAACTGATGTTTTAGTTGTTGCTAAGCAGTGCTTACATAAAGTCAAGGAGTTTTCAGCTTCTCATGTCCTACCAGAGAGAAGGCTGGGTGCACAAGAAGCTGGGAGGGGGCACAGCCAGGACAGCTGACCCATAACCAAAGGGTTATTCCATACCATATAATGTCATGCTCTGCATATAAACTGGAGAGAGTTGGCCGGAGGGCGGCGATCGCTGCTCAGGGTTAGGGTGGGCATCCGTCAACAGGTGGTTAGCAACTGCACTGTGTATCACTCGTTTCGTATATTCTTTTATTATTATTATTAGTTTCTCTTCCTTTGATGTCCTAGTAAAGTGTCTTTATCTTAACCCACAAGTTTTACTTTTTTTTTCGATTCTCCTCACCATCCCACTGCGGGATGGGGAAGAGGGTGTAGAGGAGTGAGCAAGCAGCTGCATGGTGTTTAGTTGCCAGCTGAGGTTAAACCATTACAATCTACATACAGATTATGACTTTAATATGACTTATTGAATATTACTTATACAAATACAATGTATTGATTAAGAAAATCCATAGGATACATATAAATGCTGAAACAAATTTACCAATATCTAGGGTAAGGTATTTAAAAACTATGGATGAAAAGACACAGAAATCTCTGTGGATATAATAAAATTCTGTTTGTGCAAACTGTGATTGAGTATTACAACACATATAGTGTCAGAAAGTCAAGGAAGAAATTAATACCAGAAAAAGCTGCCAAGAGAAAACTCAATGCCCAACTTTAATTTGTATTTCTATCCAAGGCAGACACCTCTAAAGATGTACTATTCTGAATCCCTGGAATCTACTAACAACATGTACTTTCATTTGAAAATGTCTGAGTTGTTTATGCTTCAAGCCAACTATATAAACAAATACAATGCAGATTCAGATTGTACATCTAAAATAAAAACAAAGCACAACAAAAATTATTATGATTATAAGCAGCTGAAATCCTTCTAACATCAAAAATAAATACCACAAGCATCTATCTTTAAAGGGACCACTTTGAGAGTGGTCATTCCTAACTGAAAAACATAAAACTAAGTTAGCAGGATATGAGGTGACTCAGCTTTCCAGGAAGCCCATAATCCAGGATTTTACATGATTTAGCAGAAAGGGGGAAAACCAGGTGAATCTAGAATGACATTGGCTCCACAGCTAGAGTTCTAGGGTACAAAAACAGGGCTTATTGTTCTTAGTAAAGGTAAAAGGTTAATGAGAACTGCTGATTTAAAAAAAAAACAACTCTCACACGCAACAACTCTGTCCCACTGAAATTTTACTCTCTTAGATGTAATTCTTGCATTAGGTAAGTACGTTTGCTGTTCTGGTCAGATGAAAAGGTCTTCTGTAATAATAAAAAGAAATGGAAAGAGAGTTCAGTCCTACAGGACTTCCTCTTTTCACACTCACCACAAACAATTATTTTTATGCCTACACTAGGGGCGCTCACTTGAAGCCACCAACATTCTACCAATATTGCAGTTCCACAAATGAATGTTCAGACGTAGGTTTCTAAACTATGAAATAAATTTTAAAGTACCACCTTACACAGTTGTTTCAAATCATGAGTGAAGAAAACAGTCCCTGAAGCTGACAATTCAAAAGGTGATGTTTAGTAACATGAAATCCTTCTGTCATGACACAAACTGTAGGAAACAAGCCCCAAACAAATCACACAATCATCACACAACAAAAATGAGACAAAAGGCCAACTTGAAAACATCTGATGTTACACACCTTACACTTTGCAGCATCTAAAGCAAACACTTGGCTCCAGCAGGGTGATTCACTGACTGTCTCTAGAGGACAACTCTGTGCTTCTGCACATTCATCAGGGAGCAACCTCACATAAAATGACACAAATCACTAAGCACAGTGTGTCTTCAAGTAGGTATCTGGTTCAGGCTTGCTCTAGTCACTCTTCTGTCCAGTTTCAGTAGAGTACATCAAGTTTTCCGAGAGTAGATTCTTCCTGTTCAGGTCTTCCTGTTCAGTTAGTAGGTAGGCTAAATTCTGTGCTATGCTCAAACAGATTAACTGCACAGTTTGCTCTTGTCTAGGTGAGTGCTGGGAACACCAGACTATGGAATAACCTGGGTCACCTCTGCTGAAGATGGGCCACTAGAAGCTGGAATGCAACACACTATCCATGCTAGAGACACTTAACTCCTTTAATCCAAGAGCTTCTACATGGAAAATACAGAGCCAGTCTTTAAAATGGGAACCAGAACCCAGGGCTTCACCTAAATTATACAGGAATCCCCATTACATCAACAGAGAAAGGCAGATTGCCTTCCCGTGTAGTTTTCCTCTAGAATCTTACCCTTTTTTGAGGTGAAGATGCCCATCTCCAAAAGACGACAGAGAAAAGCCTAAACTCAGACTATCCCAGAGCCTCATGGCTAGGGAACTCTGCTGGAATCAGGCAGCTGCAGGTTCAGATTCTGTGTTACTTTGCAGAGCTAAAACCCTCAGATCTCCTTGATTGTGGGCAAGTGCTTTAACCAATTTCTTCCCGCTGATACTGTTTGTATTTCAGCATAAACTTAATATAGCTCAAGTAAACAAACAGCCTTTCTTTTTGGAGGGAGAGAAAGGCAACATTTATATACTGTCTCTATATTGTCTCTGCTCTGGCATGTCTTTGATGTCTGGCTTCTGGCTGTCCCCCTGCAGCCTCATGTTTTGTACAATTACAGGCATGTAGGGAATTCCACGGTCAAAACAGGAGAAGCAATGGATTCAATGTGCTTGCTAGGATTAGGCTATGATTCAGTGTGTGACCTGGGCTACGTCTGAGACTTCTGCAGCTAAAAGCTTCTTAAGTTAAGATGGAATCCAAACACCCTGAACATGATCCCTTATGATTACAGTCCATCACACAGACATACTGTTCTCTGTCTTTTCACCAAAACCAAGACAAGCCTATGAATGCACCTACAATAGGGCATGCTCTGAAGACACCAGAAATCAAAGTTTGACTGAAAAACTACTGATCTTGAAAATTCTTAATAACACTGCAGCTGACATGATAAATACTTAAACTTTTAGTTAAAGACCTCTGCTTCTGCCAATGACTTACGGTCAACACAGAAGAATTTTCATGTTCAAAAAGCTTTGCAGAAATTTGGTCCCAAGTTAATTAACCCAAAATCAGTGTACACAAAAAATGAATTGATGTTCTCAGTCAGACTTAACAACATAGAAAGGCACCACAATCACTACTAACACCTGCAGCCTCTTCTGCAGTGAAATGTTTCTACTACCATAGAGATCATTAAACAGCTTCAACCAATTCCCACTGGAAAACAATTCTGGAATACAGATTCTCTATGCCTTTGGAGTTGTTTGGATGATCAGCTTTACCAAAATGACAAGTATTTCTAGAATATCCTGATAGCTGAAAGATACCAGAGTGCATTGGCTACTGAGTGGTTAAGAAGGGATATATTTATATTCTAGGCTAGCTGTGCATCATACTTTAGCATTCAATCCTTTCCTATTTCATCCACAATTGAGAATTTTAAAAAAAAAAAAAGAAAAAAAAAAAGAGTAAGGTTATACTGACCCTGCTGAAGCTCTTTAGAGATAGACATCAAAAACCATTCTGTACCATGCTGTGAATTTTGCAATGTGGAGACAGACAATATGCAGGTATCTGGCCCCAAGACCCCACTGCATACCTGCAATTCTTTACACCTGCATTCTCTAGTCCTTCTATTTACTTCCCACTGGCCTTCATATCCCCCAAAGGTACACCCTGTGTAGACAGAACCTTACCTGACATTCAGCCTCTTTTTGTATGTGTCATGTTCCTAGGCATTTCAGACCTCCATCCAGCTCTCTGAAGCTGCACAGAAATGTTTACCTACAAATGTACTACTTGTCCAGACCCAGCAGCACAATGCCACCACACAAGGTGATCTAGCAACATACATTTACATGCTTCTGAAAAGGACCGCAAACCCAACACCCTTCTATTTAACTACTGTCACCAAGATGAGATGAAATTCTTTCCCATCAAAAATCTGTTTTTCAGATGAGAGGACAAGGCTCGGTTACCGAAAAGAAAATGACAATACACTGAAATTCTATTAACATAATCCACAGTTGGAAGGCTGTTATGGGCAAATCAGTGCTCTGGGTGGTATTTTAAAGACCTGTCAGAGGATGAACTGGGGAAACAACCTACAGATAAAGCTGTGTGGGGACAGGAAGAAGATTCCTAGTCTAGTATGCGTCGTATCTTTGATGGAAAGGAATGCAAGGAAACTTGAGAGTGTATATAGCTGCAATTAAGAGAAAAGAGGGTATTTCCAAGGAACATTTTCCTCCTTTGTATGCAATCTTCTGTTGCATAAGAATTAGAAGGGTGAAGTAAGCATAAAAACACACCTTTTAGAAATATTTTATTGAAAAGGCTACATGCGCATCATGTCCGATTTACAGTCTGTGTGGAAAAGCACTGTTCTAACACACATGGGCCAGAATTCCACAGTAAAAAATGATCAAACCTTCAACAATCAATTTCAAAACCTCAAGCTTGCCAGTCCTCTTGTATTCATTTGCCAGTATAAGTCAGAGAAATGAGTGGAAGTTACGTTCACACTAGCCAGCCCTCTTCATCTCTGTTCAGCAGTTGCTGATAATCACTTTTATTTTTCAGCTCTCTTAGCAGGTGATTTTTAAAACTCACTCATGCTGGAAGAACTTCAACTGGTTCCAGTTGCTCAAACTGCCCTTGTAACTTACAAAATATTTTCATTCATTGATGCATTGCTTAGTCACTAGATGCTCCCCAAAACTGCACTCCCAGCACTGTCACACTAAATCAGAGGTACTTACTCTGCTTTTGACCCCTCACTATCCAATTCAGAAAAAAAATGCTCTTTAAGAAAAAAAATAGTTTAGCTTCTCAAATTCCCAAACTCATCTTGGGCTTCAGGGACTCCAAGGATCTGCCTGCAAGACAACTTTATTTGTATGTACTAGCTTTTGAAAAATAAGAGTAAAAAGACAGATGAGATTTCAGATTTAACTGAATTTAAAAGCTAGGTAAGATTGAACTTACTTTTTTTTAAAAAAAGAAAACAAAACCCAAAAGAATTCTGTGCCTGATCACAAAATGAGAAACAAAATATATTGAAAGCATAGCAAGAAGTAAGAATTAATGCAAACTTAAGTATGTTTTACATAATTTTCTAAAACTATCTGCTGCTTAAGGGTTTTACTGAGATGTCTCTTGGCTGCATAAGCCATAAGAGCCAACTGTCAAGAGAGTGGTACCTTTCAGAGCACAACCTCTTCAAGGCTAAAGCAGCTGAGAATATAACACAGTAGCACTTAACTTAAATGCTGTCTTTCAAGAGACTATCTTAAATGCAACTTTTGGGAAAAACAGAAAAAGAGAAAGGCTGACAACTCTCTGTAGAGGCATCTTTCTCCTTCTATCTGTCAGCTTCAACTTTCATTCTGGTCCTTGAAAGAAAAGGCTGTAGTATCATTAAGTTACAGCTCCTGGACCTAACAGTTCTTTCCCTGCCCTCTTCCTGGGAATTTGATTGTTTCCACCTGATTTAGTTGTTTGGTTTGGGTTTTTTTTAGTTTGTTTTTTTGAACTGGCTTGCTGAAGCCGTGTTTTAGGAACAGGGCTTTCCCTACTTTGGGACTTTGTCTTGGCCCACGGTCCTGCAGGAGTCCTTCTACTTTAAATAACCTGTCCATCTCTCATAAGACTTTTCTAAAGTTGTTGCAATACTTCATGATGAAGAGGTCATAATGAGGTGTACTTGCTATCCTACTCACAGTAACTTACTCACATATTGTTGAAACTACAATTCCATATTAACGAATTTTAAGAATTATTAATGAAGCAATAATACAGACATCAGTTTGGCATTTATAGTTCTTATTGCAGCTCTTTCTTTGGCTGCCTTGGAAGGCATTCTACCATTGAATACAACTGTCAAAGATCACCCAAGGGAAACACAATATACATGGTATTTATGAAGATGGCCTATATGTAGAGCTTCAAAGGGAAAGAATAAGTGAAACTGCTGGAGAATGGGCTACTGGAATAACAAATCGAGAATAGGCACAGGAGATATAACATATGCTCACAGAACAGTCGATTAATCAAATGGGAAGGAAGGTGTAGCCAGCTTCTCTAGCAGCTCCAAGATCATTAACTTGAGACCCAACTACAAGTTACTGGGTGCCATACAGCTATTTGAAAAAATCTGAGGCTCCCTGCATTTCCTGGAAGCACAACTGGAAAGCTCTTTGCAGTGTGATAAAGAGCTTCTCTTTGGCAAAAAGAAAAAAAGAACAGCATTGTGGATAGTTGTATTTACTACTAGTGAATTTGGCCCTTTCAGCTTAGTTTGAAACCCCACATAATTACACTGTTTCTTAAGGGCTTTCAATGGCTGAAGTTATATGCTTGTAATTGGTCTTAAACTCACACTACACAGTAGCTGTTCATATTTGTGCAGAGCTAGCCTGTATGTTTGTAATGACCTTGTTATCTTTCTGCTCTTCTTCCTTTCCCTCATTTGGATAATAAACTGCTTTAGATGTAAAACAGATTGCTGCATGTCTACAAAAGGAAGAAGTCGAAGGGAAGTTATATTACCGTGATCTTAATAAAGTTGAAGAGTGTCATGATCATGTAAGTCATGCAAGCTGACAAAACCTCAGTCATTTAACAGACAGTCCAAAAAAAAAGACAACTATAATAATTTACTATTAATAACACATGCACAGCCATATCTATCAAGCCATGCGCTGCTGATTCATCCATTAGGAAAAACGAAAACCAAGAACAGGAATAAAAAAATGCTGGATTCAGAGTGGCAACATTGAATTAGATATCACATTCTGGCAAGAAAAGTGTACCTGGACCCACACAGACAACACAGCAGCCTCTTTCTGTTGCTATCTTGACCCTCTGTCTATACAGCAACTCTTAGCATCAAAGGGGAAAGCAAGGAGGCAGAGCAATGACAGTCCCTGTAAGGTGCCGGCATGGCTGTGGCAGCTGGGCGTACATGGGGACCTTGCTCTGTCTTGAGGAACTCTGGAAAAACAATGGTTGGGAGAGCTGCTCCAGAGCCACAAAGACTTTGGTTTCCTTTCCAGTCCATCCGCCACCCTTCACAACTACCACATGCCTGGCAGTGGTCCACAAGATAGGGCAGCCATAACCACTTTTTGGAGTACAAATAGAACAAGAGTAAATCAAAATTAATTCAAAGCTGTTTCATTGTTAACGGTAATTCTTTGATAGAAGTCTGAATACTTTTACATCTACAGCTATACATCAAGGATGTAGCAATACAACTTGAATCTCTCAGGGTAAATTTCCTGGGCCTTATCTAAGAATTTGCAGCATTTTCCAACAGATGACACATCAGCATGCATTCATACTGTAAATGTGGTGAGAGAGGATCTAACAAAAGAAGTCCTTTATACACAAGTTCTAGCTTTTCCATTTTCATGAAATCCAGTGCAAGGTCAACTTAAAAACATTAAGTTTGAGTTTCTAAAAAATAAAAGCACTATTTGAAAAATAATTAATCAGGTAATGAAATTGAGAAACTTCCTTCTCTATTTGTTAGCAATCTTCATGAAACTTTATTATTTCAATCAACCAGATTGGATCAAATTAAAATACAGAAAATGCTATCAGCATAAGTTACTCTAAATGTTAGGATATTAAGTGAAAATACTAAGTAAAATATTTTTCAAACTCCTCTGCCTGCATCTCTGATCTTTGATTTAGTACAAACTGCTAACTACTTACACTAGACAAACTTTCTCCTTACATTAGAAATGAAAAAGAGATCCTACATAAATTTTCCCTTCTTTTTCTCCCATAAAGCAAGTAGCACAGGGCTATTTCTTTCCCATCAACAGCATAGTCAGGGAAGAAAACAGATGAACTGACTGCAGTGCCAGGGGACTACTATAATATTGCCAGATACAGATCTGTCAAGCTTAACACGCTTCATACAAGACTCATCCAAGTGATTGCAGACTCAGCCAGCCCACAGTGGCAACTGAATCTCAGCCGTCTGAGTTAATACTTCACAGCCTTGTGGGCTAGACATGACTGACTACAGCCATGGAAACCAAGTTTTAGGAGAATTCTCTAGCTGCAACTTAGGACTCTAACTCCATTCCCAGCATGTACAGGAAGGTTGGACTAGATGACCTCTCAAGGTCCCTTCCAACCCAAACTATTCTATGATTCTACCTCATCCTTGTAAAATGCGAGATGTTAGATGCTCATGGAAATGGATGAGTTCAAAGAGTTCACATGCTCAAGGACAAAGGCATTCACCACGGGTACAACTGCAAAATACACTCAAATGGGGTGTTTTCACGACGTAGCCTTACTTATTTCAGCTTATAATAGCCAGGCTTTAGCTGCAGAATGGAGACATCTCATTTAGATACCTAAAATTATGTGTCTGCATGCAAGTTAGGACTTTAAACTCCCATTATAGCAAGTGGAGATCTAGTCAGTACAGACTTTGGAGCCTGGAGAGCTATTCAGTGCAAACTGATGTCAGCTGAAAAGCACTGACTATACTATGGCTAGTGACTAAATCTTCACTAGTTATAATGGGAGCTTAGATCCAAGGCCACATATAGAAACACACATTTAGACACCTAAAATTAGATGCCTTCAGTATGCAGCTGAAGAGCTGATATTTCAAACAAATGTCTCTAGAACCTTCCTATAGTCAGGCTGGGTTTGCAGCTTGGAGCTAGCAGTGTAGTGAAGAGAGGGAACAAAGGAAAGGATTAAAGAAGATACAAGGGAAGATGAGATACAGGAAAATAAGATATGAAAAGGAGAATCTGACCAAACATCTTATAATGAATATAGGAAATTATGAACTCATTTACATCCCAAAATGTGTGAAATAAGTAAAGAAAGAATAAAAGTTAGAAAAATATTTAATACAATGAGAAAATAACCAAGACAAAAATGTTATAAACAAGCCTGTTTTGTCCATATAAAAACATTAGATCTATTTAACACATTTTAAACAGAAATCAATGATAGAAAAATTAAGTTTTCTCTAAAACATTTTACAACCAATATTGCGAAGGAGATCAGAATTAATGCATTTCCCTTTTAACCTGCTTTTTAATTTGCTGCTGCAGAGGGTCATAAAACAGGTCTAGTTTGCTTTTTAATAAAACTATTGACAAGTTTAGTTTACTCTGGGAATAGCATGTTTCAGAAATCTAGCATTTATAATCCTAACAAAATGGGCACAACAGTAGTGCCAGCTGCTATGGCAGAAAAGCAACATAAAAAAGTAAGTTTTTCCAGCAACAGCTTCTTTGTAGCATCCCTGACTGCCTCTTTAAGGGCTGGAGGAGACCAGGACCACCAAGACCTGGTCAGTTAACAGACTTAACAGAGGAGAAGGTCAGACAGTTCCCAGAGAAGGCTGAGCGAGCTCCGTTTCGAGGCTAATTCTCATGGCCGCTCTCAAAGCAGGAGCAGCTGGATCTAAACAGCAGACTTCTGGATTACTATGTTTTATTCTAGTTAGGGGAATGACCTTGCTTTGCACTACTTTGCAATTTTTGTTGAGCTAGTAAAACAGATTTGAGAGATGGTCCTGAAAAGAGTGCAGACTGCCTCTGCCCTATTGCAAAAGGGACTATAGAATCAGGTTGACGTACCTCAGCTAGCTTTAATTCAGTACAGTACTAGCAGTAGTACTAGAAAAGCTGCAGCAGCAGGGCTTACAGGCAAGATTTACCTGCCAATAGTACTTGAATTATGGACTAGATTTCTCCTATGTGTCAAAGCTAATACATGAGCATTCTACATGCACTACAGTGAAGGCTTAAATCCATCATTGTTTCTTTACCCTATCAAAAGGGTATTTGCCGTATCTCCATCCAACTTTTATGTTAACCTACCTGTAAAAGGCAGAAGGGAATTCTATTTGACAAAATATGCAAGTGCATTCATGCACTCTGTTTATCATGCTAAGCTATAAAAACAGCAGCTCCTACTTACAATTATTTCGGAATGAGATAGCTCCAAATCAAGCTGCTACAACCATGCTTTGTGGCTGCTTTCTCTTCTCAACATGAAGAGAATCGAGTCTGCAGTCATACTCCTGCATACCTGACCAACACCAATGTTCTTATTATTTTTAGTTTGACTGTAGGTACCTGGAAATACAAACACCTATAAAATAATGTCTAATGTGTGTATATTGAAGGTCATTTCCAAACGGAGATGCCTCAAAGTTAACCTACTCCAAGACTCAGCTCTGAAAATCTACATGGACGTCCTCAGTCAAGAGTTAAGTGGCTTTAAGTCATTGTAGCTTGTTGCTGTGACCTCAAACTTTCAGTTGACTTGTCCTAGCTTTCCTCAATGCCTTTTATGAAGGCTCTCTAAATACTTCCGTTGGAGATCCTAAAATTAATGTGTAGAAGAGGATGTTAATCTAAGTATCCATATCCAGTTTCAGCCTTGCATATCGTGTTTAGTCTTCTACAGCACTCACACAGAAAGAAGGGGAAAGACAACTGAAATGACTTACCATTTAGGGTGGGAGTGTTTTTTTTTAAATGAACTGATGTTCACAGCCTTACATTTACAAATGAACTGATGTACAGCCTTGCATCTGTGTCTTCCGAAGGCTACAGTGGAGAAAAGCTGTAAAGCATCTTTGAAGATCAAAAGGAAAGCAGATGAGCTTACACATGTCATCATGTAACGTTTCAATATTTAGAAATGAGAAACAAGTGAATGGAAACAAGGATGAAGAATTGTTTTATTCTTGGGCTACAGAAATAAAAGATCACACAGAGCAGCTTCCCTGGATGGCTCCCGTAAGCTGTTCTTAATTGGAGCAGGAAAACTAGAGCACTAAAACCTTTGTAATACACATGCGGGTTTACTTCTAAGGGTTCATTATCCAGGCTCTTAAGCTACCTAGAAGACTACAGATGCTCAAGAAGAGAATTTTAGTTAACCATGTTTTATTGGTTTTGCTAGTTTGTTCCATTACTACAGATCTATGTATTTAAATAAATACTCTCTATTCCCAAACCTTGCCCAGTGCACAGGTGGATACTGAGTAATTTAACAAACAAGATACAGTATTTCTAGAGGTGATGTCACCCTTAAAGCCAATATATGGGATCACAACCACAGTGCCAGGTATCCTAGTACATTCTAAAGTCATCACAGAATGACAGTGCACACCTCCTCCACATAACACAGTGGCGTGAGGATTTGATAACAAGCTGTGGTCTTCTTGTGAGAGAAGCATCTTTCAATGACCATTAGCAACTAAAGTCCCTTCTGAGGGACTGGTGGTAACTTGTACAGAATTTATGACTGGTCTTTAACCACCTCCAATATTAATAAATTACTTTTACATAAAACTTAACAGCAAAGTACCAGATGATACTGAGAATAAAATAAATGTATAGTTCTTTTTGGTTCAAATGTACTTAAATAGCAGTTACATTTGGATTTTAAAATGTTCAGCCTGGTTGCTCTAACATTATGTGAAAATAACCAAAACCACAGGAGAACTGGCAGTAGGTAACAGCAGATAAGAGATTGAGAACAGACCTGCAGAAAGACTTGGGGATACTAGTGGATGAAAAACTAGACATGAGCTGGATATGTGCACTCACGTCCAAAAAGCCTGCTGCATCCTGGGCTGCATCAAAAGAAGCATGTCGAGCAGGTCAAGGGAGGTGATTCTCCCCCTCCACTCCGCTCTCTTGAGACCCCACCTGGAGTACTGTGTCCAGCTCTGGAGCCCTCAGTACAGGAAAGACATGAACCTGTTGGAGTGGGTCCAGAGGAGGGCCACAAACATGATCAGAGGGCTGGAGCACCTCTCCTATGAAGAAAGGCCGAGAGAGTTGGTGCTGTTCCGCCTGGCAGAGGCTCCAGGGAGACCTTATTGGGGCCTTTCAATACTTAAAGGGGGCTTACAAGAAAGGTGGAGAGATATTTTTTTTTACCAGAGTCTGTTGTGATAGGACATGGGGCAACAGTTTTAAACTGAAAGAGGGTAGATTTAGACCAGACATAAGGGAGAATTTTTTTATTATGAGGTATGTGAAAAACTGGAACAGGTTGCCCAGAGTTGTGGATGCCCCATCACTGAAGGTATGCAAGGCCAGGTTGGACAGGGCTTTGAGCAATCTGCTCTAGTAAAAGATGTTCCTGCCCACGACAAGGGGTTGGACTAGATGATCTATAAAGGTCCCTTCCAAATCATTAAATGATTCTGTAACAGTTTTATTCGCACAATATTCTGGGTAATGGGCAGGTTTGGTGTTGCAAAGATGAAGTTAATCTTAGAACAAATGAAAGTTTGTGTTTCACCCCTCTACTCTTGGAACTGACATGATCTTCTTTTCCTCTTGATTTCCTTGAAAACACTTTCCAGAAGTATTTTATTCCTTATTTTAAAGAGAAAAAAATGAGGTTAAGATTGCTTAACTTTTATCCCAGAGACTAACCTTAATAGTGATACTTCATTTCATTTCAAAGCATGAAGTATTTATGACTCATTCTAATTTACATAAATTTTCTTATTTTATTATGAAAATGGCAATTTTCCTTTGCAGAGACATATAGAACATGGTCTCTCTTATTATGTCAAGTTACATTTAATAGCCCTTAGCTGTAACTTGGGACTGTTATAAAATGTGCTCAAGATGAGTCATCTTCATTCATTTATTCTGCAATAGGAAGAATTCATGAATGAGTGATCTGCAGTAATTCACTTCTACAAAGAGAGCCCATTCATACATTTCAAACCTGGTTTTCTGAATCACTGTAATGTAGCTGATTACTTCACTTTAAACAGAAGAAAATTTTGGCTTAAGGAAAGTTTCCACAGAAGTCTGAGTATATGTGAGAACAGAGCTCTTCTGAAAATAAACATTTTGGTCTAACACATAGATACACAGACATATTCTGCTAGCAAGAAAAGCACAGTGTCTTTGCAAAGTAAGAGACTGACAAATGGTTTAAATTCAAATTGTGTCAAGAGGGGCAGAAGTCATCGCTATCAGACAAACCAGTAGGCAGTAAAAGAAAATATTTTATAAAATAAAAAAAAATGGTCATCGGCACACAGAAGTGCTCATTTGAAGCTGTATTTAAGTCAAAATACATATAACAGAAAAGCAACTGAGATCCAAGATTGCTCAATTTAAGAGATTTCAAACCAGGAAATAACCTTAAGAGCCTTTTCACCCAATCTTAACTGCCATAGAAGAGGCCTGCATTAAGACATCATTCCAAAACAGTCAAAGCTTTACAGATCATCTGTGAGAGTTATACAAGCAGACAGACAGTAAGTGAGTACACAGACCTGCGTATAGATGCAGCATTTTCTTCAGAAGCCTAGCTCATAGAAAAAGCACGGTATACTTCTCCATTAATTGGTGCTTTAAGTTTTCATGAGTTCATTGATTCAAGGACAGCTCTAAAATAGTCACTTTATTCACATCTCTCCTTTCTCCTGGAGAGACACTGATTCTCCTTGTTTTCAGGTTGAGAAGTTTTGCCCTATGTATACAGTATCCAAAGTGGGCATAGGCCTCTTCACAAATAAAATAACTATGACAAGAGCAGCACAAAGATTGATAGACGATCTCAATGTTTCCAACAGAGAGGGATATGATGCAAGAAAATACAATTAACATTATGGTTAGATTTATACGCAACCCACATTGACTTCAGCAGACAGTGTGATCTCAAAGTGAACTGACCAGCAGTAAAGCACAAGAGAGATCTAGAATTGTCCAAGGAAGAGTGACTTACCAAGGTATCACCCAAACTACTACATCTGCTTATCTGCATTTCTATGGGAGATCCATCCAGAAGTCAGTTGCTACCTGTCAACTTCCACTCTTTCATTTTAGTATTATACTTACATAATTTTCATTTAAACATATGCCCATGGGAATTGCCTTTTAAGAACCTGAATTTACATGTTATCATTTTTATCTTTGGTCAATGTGTAACATTCCAAATTCTTACTGTCCTTCATAATCTCAAATTATTTCTCTTTTCCCTTGGATATCTTTTAGTAAGACTTTACTCCAAAGAGACAACATATTTGTTAGTCACCATTTTGCTAGGTATAAATTAGAATATAGATTTAGAAAAACAGTACTTGAAAATCTTCCATTCCCTAAAAAAAATTGTAGTATGTTCAACATTGAACTGAAGTCCTTGTTATTTGTAGAACATTGAATAGACAATCCCACAAAACATGAAGTTCTAAGAACCAGTTCATTCTAGAAAGCAGACAACAAGAAACAAAGATATATTTGTTTGGTGGTCACTTACCATCCTACCATAAATAAGTAAGTGTTGTGAACTATATACGTAAGCTTTAAAAGCCTCATTTTGAAAGGGATGAAGAAAAGCCTGTAATAAAGTATTAAGTGCATTTCATGAAAAATCTTTGCTTGTACTAATGGTTTTCCTCCAGCTTGATTCTGAGTGTGATACAAGACAAAAGCATATTAACTGCAATATACAGTATATTTGTTGAACATATATACATTTTTTTTTCCCTGTGTGCCATATGTGCTGTGGTTTTGCAAAGCAGTATACGGATACACATTTTAAACATATGTAATACTACCTCTTTTTACATAGTACATCACAGAAAAAGCTGACTATGCATTCTTCACAGAGACTTTTAAGTCAATACAGTCAGAAAAGAGTATAAATATGGGTAAACATTTACAGGAAAAACCAAGATTGGAAAAAAATATTAAGAAACATTATAATGACTAAATTAACTTCCCACTGATTGCATCTCCACTGAATTTCAGCCATCTTTGCTTTCTCTGTGCCTTTTTAAAAATAAGCATCTCTGCACATTTATACGGTTTCCTACAGACCACACTCATTATGTATTTCCGCATCTGTAACTTTGATTTGACCTAATAACTCACTGCATACAGTGAGGAAAAGAACAAGGAACTGATGCGAGTTTGCTTTCTTTAGAGTCAATGCAACAGTCTTCTGTGGCTGTAACCCATTTTGTGGATTGGTCATCCATTTTGTAGCCAAGCCAAGGGCAAACTATGTTTGAGAAGTTGTGGCAGAGCCAAGAGGACCACCACTACCAAATTAGGTCCTTCAGTGTACACCATCTGAAACTGTTCACTTTATACAAATCTATACAGAGAAAACAGGAGATATTCCTCATTAGTTGCAATACATACAATGAAAAAGGTACAGCATCAACTAGTAAGGGAATTTCTTCTTTAGGCCAGGTAGACCAACAAGCCAAAAGGTAGAAAGATCCATTGGCACAGCACTCATAAAACACAGAAATGTCTCAGGAGTGGCAAGAATAGACCAGAAAAGCAACATTCATAAGATTATGTGCAACTCAGATTCTGTTCTGAGATTAGTGAATGCACAGATATGAAAAACCTCTATGCCCTTTGTTTACTACCAACTATAAGCTGTATTTTCATTTCCTGGAAGGAGAAATGACAAGGAGAATGTCTGTATGTCAGAAGGTTTGTAAAAGCTGTCGGGAACTGATTTGGGATATAGGTTCCTGGATTGCCAGTGCCACTTTTCAGGGAAGTTGTAAAGACCACACTTGAGCTTACACTTAGTGAGACACTTAGTGAGACTCAGCAATCATTGTCTAATAACTGCTCAGGCTCACTTTAAAACTCATATTTGAAGCATGAAGAAATCAGCAGCTGAATCAAATCACAATAGTGAGCTGCCTACTCTGAAAGCAAGAGGGACCAGGCAAGGATAAAAGCTGTACCATGAAAGGTTAGAACTGTATCTATAAAGATATGATTTCAGTATTTTTGCAGTTCATCACACACTTCCTGCTTTCAAGATGATCATGCAAGGAGAGTGTCAATTCATTGCCCCCCTCTAAGCTCATCTGATAAATCAAAATTAAACAAAAAAAAATGCAATGCATGCCACGCTCCTCAGTATTTTGTGCAACAGAAGTAAAATACATCTTATCTGTTCTTCAACTTAAATTACAAGACAAAAATCACTATGTTCCCCTCAGATATTGCCAAGTAATTATTACACAGCTATGTTTCAAATAAGCCCTATAGAACTGTAAGCTGCAACACTGATCCATTTGTGGCTCAAAGGAAGCAACCAGCACAAAGTTTTGGAAAATTGACATGTAAACTTTAAGAACTGTTGATATAACCTTAAATACAATCCAAGGTCTCCTTTTAATTAGTTATTTTGTAGCCAAAGGACCTGCCTATGACACTGGAAACCAGACCTTTCATCTCTTCTGAGACCGTAGAGAGGGAGGAAAGGAGCTGGAAAATACTTGCTTCAACTTCCCAGAACAATATCTGTTGAAGCTAGGCCAAGATCCACAAAAAAAAAGAAGTTAGGATTCATTGTCCCAGAAGGTAACAAGCAAAAAAAGTGACCCCATAGCTGAATTCGTAGATACTCTCTTATAACACAGTACAGTGGTGTTCTAAACAGCAGCGGTGTCTGCTTGTTTCTTGCAGGTGTAGATAGGCTTAACTGGTGGCTATTTTCATTCAGAATAGAAAACAACATCCAAACTGACCATTGCATACAGGGATGATGCTACACTTAGGTGAAGCATTTGTATTTTGAAGCTGCACTTGCTAGAATTCAGAAAGGACACAATTTAGCCCCTAGAGATAATGAAAAACTAGTATTGGGGTAACAGACAGCTACTGGGCAAACAATGTTCACATGACAGCAAAGAATAAAAAAATAAACTCAAACCAAATTAACAACTGTAGCTTTTAATTTGAGGTCTGTGCAATAAACGAAGTTAGTCAAAAGTTCTTACCTCAGCGCTCCCGTTTGCTTTGCAAACTGAAAATGTTCCCCTACCCTTCCCCTAGAAGTTAATTTAATCTAATATAAGAAAAAAATACTTTATGGAAGTAAAATCTAAATCCAATGATCCTTAGCACCTAGTCTTCTAGTCCTTAAATGGCTCTTGTATTTAAAATAATTCCTGTCAGTCTTACTTTCAACACCACATATTGCCTTTTATTTATCCTGATGCAGACTAAGGAGATATTAAAATAAATTTATCAGCTTTACCTGTAATGCACTGAAATTGTCCATCTTCTCTTCTTATTGTAAATGCTTCCCCTGGATTAACTTGCACCAGAATAACCTTAAAAATAAAAGAGTGTTTACAACCATTATATAGGAATTTGTTACAGAAGTCTGGTGCGTGAAAAAAAAAAAAAGGTAAGTTTTACTAGGAAAAAACAACTTTTTTTTTTCTTTTTTGGTTAGTAAATACATTATTTTCCACCTCACTCTGCTTGCTGCCTTCATCCCATAAAGAAAAAGAGATAAGAGCAAGAACAAGTACAGATATTTTTGAACAAACATTTTTCAAAGAACCAAGGAGAGAATAACAATTGAGTAAAACAGTACCTGTATAAAATTTATTTTCTTGACTGCTTAGTGTAATAATAATAATGAAAAAAAAGCTATCTGTACAGCTTAAATTATTTCAACAAATTACATTAACTTCAACAATAATCAAATCATTATATAAAGTTTTAGAAAGAAACGTAGAATTCCCAGTGTTTGAATTTTCACCATAACCACTTGGCAAATGTCGTGTCATTTCCTTCTCTACACGATCCAAGCACATTTCTACATTCATTAATGATCAAACATTATTAGAAGTCACGGCAAAGTGCATGTGCCAGATGCACAGCATGAAACAGTATGTATAGTTTTAGTTGTGGAAAGCTGTTTATTCTAATTTTTTAAACCCAAGCAAGGCAGAATTGATAGCAAAGCCTGCTTATCAGCCAAAATAAACAGAGGAAGTCTGACATGTACCAAAGCAGAAGCCTGTCACCATTTTAGACTTTCGTATTCTCATTTAAAACTGCCTTTCTGTGCAAGAAAACGTTTGTAACCATGAAGAACCAAGCTAAAATTATGAACAAAGGGAAAAAAAAACCAACACAAAGAACCCAGAAAAGCAGGTGCATTTCATAATATCCTTTGTGGACACATCTCTATACACAGACAAATCTTTATACACACAGCTCTTCAATATTATGGCTACAAATTTACTCTGTTAAATTGCTAAAAGAAAATAAAATTTGTCTTATTTATAAAAAAAAAACCACAAAAACAAACAGGAAACTTGAGTGTTACTCATTTTAGGAATACCAGAGAGAAAGGAAAAGGTGAGGAAAATACAGAAATCATACAAATTCCTTCCCCACTGGTAGAGCAACTTTACGACTTAATGAAAAGATGGCAAGTTCTACCCTAGCATAGCTGCAATGTCGATGAGATTTGATGGATATTCACATTTTCAGACTTGGGCCATATGATTCAATACTGATTTAGCTGTTTTGAGCATGCAGTTTAAAAATACTACTTTAAGTTGTTTCATTTGGCACAGTGCTGTTACTGGAGAAAGAAGCTTTAGGCTTTTTGAAGAAAAAAAACCCAATGAGTTATATAACTATTTATATTTCATCATGCTAATAAATTTTCTACATCTTCTAAAGTGTCTGAATATAAAATTGAATAAGAGTTAGCATTCATAATATAACCTAAACTTAGAAACAACAGGATTTTAGACATGAGCTTCCAATAAAACTTACAGATCTCCAGAAAACATTGTATTGCCAGAGTTTATTGTAAGTGTGTGAAGGGAACATTTTAACAACTGGCTAGCAGCTCCAGAACGTGGAGAAAGAGAAAAATATGAGTGGATGAGTTCTTAAAGTTTCTTTTTCAGACTCCCCAAGCAGGTATAACTTTTTGAAGACTATTTCATTGATTTACTTTCTCCTCTCTGCTACAATTGAAAGTTTTAACTTGAAATTTAGACTGGAATAAAAGTTCCTAAAAGCTTTGCAGCAGTACATGAGAACATCTTTCCATCTCTTATGTGTGGGCTGAATAACCATATTGGCCCAGGTCTTTTGACTGATTTAGTATGCCCTAGGAGAAGCCATTCTGGCTGCAGCTGGCATATCAATCTGTACAATTTTCAGCTCAATATTCTTGGTCTCCGCTGTATAAACTATGAGGAGCAGAAAACTGCAAAGCCCTCAAGTTTTAGGTCAATGGCTGGTACAATTACCTTGATTCCTGCTTCTGAAGTAACAGGGAATGGAGGATGACTGGTATTCCTGCATTGCTCCCATTTTTTCTGTGTCAGTGCCTGAGGCTGGTAAGCTGGGTAATAAAGTTGTCTTGGGAATCTGCTGGTTTTCCCCCTCCAGCCTCTCCCGCAGGACATCTGAACTGGAGGCTCCAGCTAGGAGAGTGGATCTGAGCACGGGAATACACATACTGGCCCAACTGCAGCAAGTGGGCACTATGTCTCCTGATTTTATTTTGTAGTGGTTTCTCCCGTGTGAGAATCTTTCTTGTTTGCTTCACAGCTAGCCTGAGAAGGCGAAGGCTCGGAACGCCAACCATGGTGCAACACAGCGAGAGGGGACACTGCTCAGCAGCGCAAGTCCAGCATCATTCTGACACTCAGGATGTCATCAGATTTTCACATCTCTGAGGACATCTGACTTCCACTCAAAAGGGTGGGGAGACTCAGCCACGTAATGCAGTTTAATTAGATGCTCAGTTCCCAGGAACAGGAAATAGAGCCTGTTTGTCAATGGACTATTAATCTACTTGATGCCTGACTGTGTATTTATTTCAGCAGCTTCCACTTTCACCCTCGGCTTTTATGCTGTGCATTCACATTTGTATTTTACAACTGTTCCAAGACAGGCTGTATTTGTTGCCAAGTGTGCCAAAAGGGTATGAATCACGGCTGACGTAATTTCAGAAGTTTCAAGAACTGCTGGTTTCAAAAGGCCGTGTGTTGGGATAAAGTGTGTCAACATGACCAGCACTGGTTCCTGGACCACCCTTATCACTGCTGAACCCCATGCAGTAATTACTGCTTTGAGAAGGACATTTTTGACACTTACTCACCACTCCACTAGATACAATTTGAAAGAAGAAAAATTAAACCTAAGCACACAGAGAGAAAAATTGTTACCTTTCTGGTCAGAAAAGATATTACCAAGGACAGACAATCACTCACAGGGATTCCCTCGAATCTAATAAAAATCTGCTGCACATAATCAAAGATGTGAGAAAATTTCTCTAAAAGAGAAGGTAATATGGATCTTTCACAGCATCCCATGTTAGGCAAATAAAATCTACAGGTTGCTTAGTATTTATAGCTCTTTCAACTCAGTCTAGGTTGCTTTGTGCAAGCTTGCACATCTCATTGTCCGACACGCTATTTCGTGAACCCTGGCATCTGTACTTGGGAAAACCAAGGCCTCCATCTTTCACGCTGAATATTCTAGATCCCAATCTCCTTCCTCTTCTGGGCAAAATAGTCACATTGTCTAGAAGTAAGTGAAAAGCTTAAGAAAAATCTCTCTTCCCATGCCTCAAGTTTTTGGTGACAAATTCTTGTTGCTTTACTCACAGTGTCTAAAGCTCTGCTATCCAAAGCATGCTAACATGCATTATTCCATCCAGATTCCCACTGCCTGCCCCTCTAAGATAATTATGATAGTCTGAAAAAACTCATTTGTGATGTGTCAGTCTCAGCAGGGTGCATGTTTAACACAGCCACTTTTCAAATGCTGTTTCTCTTTCTAAATTAACAAAGCACTAATTAAGGATTTCACAATGTTAACAAAACAATGGGAACTTAAGACATTGAGGCCTTGATACAAGCTCTACAATCCTACAAGCACTTTTAAAGCATGACCAACTATAACAGAACCTAATAAAATTTAAAAGCATAATTTATCAATGCTAACACAACTTTGACTCAACATATTTTTCTCTCAAGTTCAAAATATGTTAAGGCATTGCTATTAATAAATGGGAGTATTAGGTCAACAACTAGTTTTGTGTAATTTCCAAAGGGACTATAAATTGTTGCCTTTAAACAGTTATTTAATGATGATACACATGATCTCAATACAGTTCCTGATGAAAAACTGTACAGAATCTCTTTCCAGATAATAGCATAAATTTGACATACAAGACTGCAGTGATATAATTATCCTAAAACCATTTCTTGCATAAATAAAACAAAATTACCAGCCCATATGACTAAAGTGTGAAATCCCTAAAACAGTATCCAAAGACTGTCAGTTTTAACAGTGAAATGTCATACTTTTCAATGATACTTAATTCATTCTACAAAAGATATTTTAGAAGATAAACACAAATCAAATGAACAACATACTAAGCTTTGTAGTAGTTTAAATAGAAATGGATTACAGAGGTTTCTTGTTAGCACAATATTAAAAGATAAATCCATCCCAAAACCATAGAAAGGCATTGCAAAAAAAGAATAGTATTCATTAAACTCCCTTCTCAACATGGAATACTTTACTTTTTTTTCTGATTTTAAAACATTTACTTCACTGCCCATCCACTGTTAGTTCAAGATATATAGCCCGGATTGGCAAAGACCAGCTTCCTAACAAAACTGAATCATGCCAAATATTATAAAGCTCTATAGTTTGGTTGGTTGTTGGTGGGTTTGTTTTTTTTTTTTCCCTGAAATTGCTGTTTAAATTCAGGCAGCTGCTCAAGCCAAATAAGAACATAAGAAATGTCCTCATGGTCTGGGTCAACAGTCCGGGTCAACAGTCCATCCAGCCCAGTACTTTGTCTCTAATCTATAAATCAGAGATGCTCTTTAGGGAGAGCAAGTGAGCCAGGCCACTTTCTGCAGTCCATCTCTGTCATTGTCCATGACTTTGCCTAAACACTTTGAGTTCACTTACACTTTGAATTGTCTCCACAACCTCCTATGGCAGCAAGTTTCTGAAGCTCACCTTTTAGCCATTTTAAAGCAATCTCCTACTACTAATGCCTGTAGTTCCTGCGCTGTGGGATTTGCTGAGCAACAGTTCTGAGTAAATTTAATCTACCTCCTTCATTATTTTTTAAGCCCTAGTGATTTCCCCCTCTTTGTCCCCAGTCTCTGCAAACTGAGGAGTCCTGATGTTTCTAATCTCTCCTAGGAGAACTGCTTCATCCCCTTGACCACGTCAGTGGTACCTAAAACCAGATCTGTATTAGCAAAGTAAGCGGTGTTCAGGAACATCACCTGGGATGATGATCAGTGTTACAGCAGTCCTGAGCACAACACAGGCTGATGCCAGTGACCAGTCTTCTCCCAGACAATACCGGAAACTATTCCGGAGACTCCTCTTAACAGGCAGTCTGCACTCAGACACTCTTTCTAAAGGAAAAGACAGTTTACTAGAACACACTTGTTCCATGGCACTTAGCTTCAGTCTCTAGGAACTTTCTTGAGCACACTTAAATTACTAATATATAAGCACTGCCCAACAGTAGCCTCAAGAAGCATTACAATGTTTTTGCCTTTTTGAAGGACGAGTTAAGGGACACTATTTTAATCAGCTTTTAACATCTATTCTTCACCTCAATTGTAATTTGAGCTGGTCTGACATGACAAGTACTCTCTTAAAAGAGAACAATTCTATATAAAACTATTTTATAATATTCCCCCCCCATTCCAAATTAAAATATAATTTTATTGTAGCTCAAGTAGTATGATCACGTCCTACAGAGATATAAAACATTTACTTGGACATACTACTATCAACAGATTCAATAATAACTTCACAGTAACTTCATTTGAAGATCTTGTATATGGTTTAGCTTTACTACATCAGTGGGAATAGGATGAAAAAGTATTCTGATTTTGCATCTAAAGAATCAAAGGCAGTACAAATGTTCAAAGAGGAGAATGCTCAATGTTTCTTATTTTTATTTAATAAACTCTTAACTATCTGCAAAAGAAACTACAGGATGTTTCTGCAGACTGAAACAGGAAAGGAGTTTAATGTTTTTTCAAGTCTTATAGCTTATTTCTAACACTGAAGAAATGAATTTGATAAAAATGGCTTGAGTCAGACAAAAATTTTAAGACTAAGGATACAAACAGAGAGTGGAAAGTATATCGTGCAGAACAGAGCTGCAGCCACCTTGACTCAGAGGGCTGCTCCAAAAAAAGGAAAAACCTAAGGCCAAATGTTAACATTCATCTCCAGAAACGTCTAGAAGCAACTTTTATCAGCATGAGGCAGAGGCTGCAGAAGCCAAAATAAGATTCTTAGAGGTACTTTGCTCCACCAATATGGTCACAGCAATGTTTTTTAAAGGCAGAATAGCAATGATACAAATATACCTGATTTTTATCTTACCAATCCTTGTCCTAATGGATACAGAATACTTTAGGCAGCCTAACACTTTGCTTGTGCCAGACAAATGGGCAGGTTAGGTATTTCTTTGCTGGAGCAGAGAGAGGGACAGAATAGAATTTAAAATACAGAGCTAGTTAATCCTGCTTTAAATATGTTTGTTTACACACTAATTAAGCCAAAAAGCCTAGTAACTCCACTGAAATAACAATTATCAATGACCCCTCACTCTGTCAGGAAGATCCACGCTTCTACAAGTACCTCTGCTTCCACTTTCATCCTACTAATAGAAGAAGTGATGTATTAGCAGATTGCCAGGTTTCAAGATAATTTCAGCTAGCTGACAGGAAAGAAAGGCAGCATCAGACTTGCAGCACCACAAATGTGCATTTATATTACAATATGCATGGAAAAGTTTTCCCAATGCTCTCAGTCACAAAAAAAAAAAAAAAAAAAAAAAAAAAAAAAAAAAAAAAAAAAAAAAAAAAACTATAAATAGGCTTCCACAATTAATGATTGTTCTCCATCAGGTGGTTAGTAAGCAAGACCAAAATAAAACCTATGGACGTTATTGTGAAGTACCAACACAGGATTCATCCTCATAAGGGCCCTAAATAAGGTGAAAGATTTGCAGAACAGGAAAACAAAAAAAAACTTAAGACTAATCTACAAGCATGCTACTTCACTGTTTTAAGGCAACATCTTTCCGTAGCAGAAACTGTAAATGCAATTAGAATTGTATTTACAATTGTATTTACAAACTATTTTTGTCTCTACGGAGTGGGAAAAAGTCACTAAGTAAAACCTGACATAAGTCAATGAGCTCTAAAAATTAACTTAATAAAAAATGTCACATAGCAAGTTCGATACATTTTTCTTCTTCTGTTCACCATTATACACATGCAAAAGCAGCTCTCTGAATAAAACTCAAAGGCTAAAGAACAAGGATCCCTCCTCAAATACACACACGTGTGGACAATACAGTCAGCCAAAAAAACCGCCTCAAAAACATTTTGCCATATCAAGTATATATATGCAGTGGACCTGTGAGGCAAAAGAGATTTTATCTGAAGAAACTATCTATGCAAAATATTATTGCTCATATATCATATATACAGAGATATTTTTTAATATATGCTTTAGGTTCTGGAACTTGAAATTTAGTCCGAAGTAAAAAAACCCACCCAAACAGTGAATAATTGTGTCTAGCAATATACTAGATGATCTTTCACACAGGCACAAAAGAAAACAAATCCAGAATTAAGATAGTTGCTAACCTTCTCCTTCCATCCTGCTCCAGAAAGGTATGAAAACCAACCTAATTTGGGGAAATTTTTGCAGATCAGATTTGAATATGCTTTATGGAAGAGACTCTAGCATATCATTACCACATAAGGATGATCTAAGTACTATGCATTTAAAGTCACTGTTCAAATAATTTCTGTATTTCTAAAAGGACAGGACTGACTGAAATACAGTTTCTAACTCTTCTAAGCCAGCACAAACACCAAGAAATTATTCAGATACAGTAAAATTTTGTTTACAAGTTTGGTAATCACAGACATATTTAAAAATCTTTTCTAACAGGTAACAAATTGCATTGCCTAAATAAATGCTTCTATACCTAAAAGCTTCTCTGTCTGCAGAAAAAGTTATTAGCTACTGAATATACAACATAATTTAAAAATATTTCATTTTCCTGATACCTATGGGTTTATTTCTAACCAGCAAATTCTTAGCTGAAAGACTGAAACTATCATTTTAGAGTTACTGGTATACAAGAGAAATATTTTTGTATTTGCATTAAAGAAAAACCTACAGCCATCAAGCTCTCTCTGTTTCTCCAAAGCATCTTAGCTCTCAAACATATCCTTCAGTATCAAGGAAGATCAGCCTTCTGAAGGGAAAAAGGTTAAGTTTCTTAATCCTGACTGAGACTAAAGGAACCAAAATACACTAAATACTTTGTGTCATGTGTGAAGTTGTGGGATAAGCCCATGTGAGAACTGGCGCTCTGCTCTCCCCACAGGCTAGCACTGTTTACCGCCGCAAAGGCAAGAAAACCAAAGGAACCGGATTGAATTTCAGTGTCAAGGGATATTTGGAATCCTTCCCTCACCCCAGCCTTCCCCCACCTCCCACTGAAGGGGAAAGGAACTGAATTAGTTACTTGATATCTTCTTCTAAAAGGAGTTAGTTATGCTTTGTGAATTTACATATTTTTCCAGAATGAGTGAAATCTGGGACAAATTTTCCAACTGAGTTAAAAGCCTCCAAATATACATAACAAGCATGCTAATAGATTTACCACTACATATATCATTAAAAAAAAATGCAATCCTTTAGTAGCAAAGCCAATTCATAGTTTGGCATACATATTAGAATACTGAAAAATCTGGGGACATAAGAAGGCAAGGACAAAGTGTGTGTGTGGGGGGGGGAGCCAGGATATGCTACATTAATTTTAAACATTGTTAAAATCACACATATTATGAAGAAATAAGAGTATGTTATATTATAACTGTGGTTAAAGCATACTTAAATGAAATAACATAGTAAGAGGCTATTCTGTACAACAAGAAAGATGACAAATTTGAGCTGAAAATCAGAGTTCTGTTTTTCTCTCATTCTGGAGTGGTTTGGGGGGATGTGTGCGTTTTTGGGGGTTGCAGGGCATTTTGTTTTTTTTTCCTCAGAACAAACTTCCTAAGAACCAAAAGGGCAAAGTGTTCCAAAACATTGCCCTGGACATCTGAAACCCTAATTTAAAGAGAATCAAATCACAATCCATTTCTGTACTAGCAGAAACAGTGTTGTTTTCTGAGATGTTTTACTAGGAAAGAGATAAGAGCTTCAGGGTTGGGGCTGGTTCTTTTTGTTTTGTTTCTTATTAATCTGAAAATATCTATATTCAGCATTATACTGTTATAGGTGCTGAGTCAGTAGCAAATGATTGTCAGCAAAAGTCACAAAAAATTGAAAGACTTTACAAAAAACATATTTCTAAATGCACTAGTAATATACATCAACATAAAAAAATAGACAGCAGTGTTGTGTCTAAAAATACTGCAACTGAAATTAGCTCAGCAGTACTGATAAGAAATATTTTTAGTCAAGAAGATAAAGGTAAATTCATTTTTCAACATTTTACAAATTTAGGAAAACACCATAGCTAATGCTTTTGGTCGTTCTGACTTCAAAAATTTTTAAAACACTCAACTAAGACTGTTAAGAGGGGAGTACAGCCAAGCCCTTTGTAAGATGTATACTGTATCTTTAACAGTCTGTCTGCAACAAGATTTAAAAAGAGTGTATTTCTGGAAAAGGGTGGATATAATACAACACAACTTCCAGGCAGAGTCACATTTATGCTCTGTCATTAAGGCACATATTCAGAACAATTACATTTTTCTCCACTAATAGCTCCAATTAAGATGTTAATTAGTGACATGCTTTATCTCATAACCCATTTCAAAAGCCTTAGCACTTTGACTTACTGTTGCTCGCATCCTTTTATTTCTCTCATTCAACTGGTGCTACCACAGTGACAAAGGATGAAGGAAGATTCAACCGTCACCGCTCCGGGCTGCTCCAATCTGTTCCATTCACTTAATACTGAGGTAATCTTCAGCGATGTGTTGAGCACTGTCTCTCCCTTCTTTTAACAGGGCACCTTAACCTAAAAGCCGGAGCATCTCCCTTTACCTTCCTCTATAGCTGTGCATCCACAAAGCATGTGGAGGCAGGATACGAAAGGTAGGATCAATTAACAATATAGTCAGCAATACCTACCTCAAGCCTTCCTTCCTATCAAATTAGCCAACGTACAGTGAGCTTCCTGCTGTACACGAATGTATCATGTCACCATAGCAACTAAATCAACAAATAGCTGCTGCAGCATCTGCTTCTGGATCATCTAACGTCAGTCAACAGAAGGTTCGGGTTTAAGAGAACAAAGCTTCCAAATATATGCCATTTTATAACTGCATTTTTAATTTAGCCTCCCGATTCCCGGACAGGATATACTAGCTCTGAAGGAACCAACTTCTGACTTTATACTTTGAATCTATGATGCAGCTCACGACTTCAGTTTGCAAATAAGGTAGAAAGGAGAGAGGGAAAAAAAACCCCACTTCGTAAGAGAATAAAAAGAAACAGCAAAGAAATAATAATCTGGATTCTACTGCACTTTTTCTTAAATACTGTGTCATTCTATACTGTTATTCTATACTGTGCATTTATTAGATATATTAAGAGGCATGAAAAGGAAGAAATGTTTCCCTTTTTTTTTTTATAATTTACATACATGTCTGCCCTAAATAATACTATAACTAGAAATATCTTTTATTAGATATTAATATTTAAGACATTTCAGATGGCTGACAAAGATGGTTTCCCTCTATTAGTCTCCACTAACAGAGCTGAACTGAAAACATCCAGTAACACTTCCTGGCAACCTCACATCTGCTGTCTTTAATCCAAACAACAGTGGGAGCCCACTGGCACACCCTCACCTGGGGAAAGACAGCTATGTAGAGTAAAAGATGCATCCCTCCCTTCTTGTGAGAAATTACTTCAAATATGACACATGCACCACTCTGGTTTAACTCCTAACCCATAAATAGACGAGATATACAAAACTGCTTTGTAACAACTTGGTATCTGGAACGCAACAACAAGAGACTACTGATTAAATGTTGCCTGAGTTATAGAAAAGAAAATAAAAGTTACTTGGACAGTAATGTCTTCAAAGGTAATAAGCAAGTGTACACACACACCTTTTTATGTAAAAGGACTCAAACCTACAGCCTACTTATAACAAAAAAGTAACTTTCTGCTATTTTAATTTCAATTTATATTCCTAACAACTGATCAGCATGAAATTCTTTACCAGCTAAAAGTTTCCTAGGCTCAAGGTATCAGTTATTCAAATCCAGTATCATTTTATTATTGAAAATATTTACTTTTTAGATTTCAAAGAGGCTGTTTTTCCATCTATATACAGTTTTTTGTTACAAGGAAAATCATTACATCTAGGCTGGCTCCACAGAGTACGGTCCAGTGAACAGGGAAAACTGGACACAGACTCAAGATGCTAACTCTGTTGTGGCTCTGACACGGACTTACTGTGATTTGTGGGTTTTTCACCTCACCTATGCCACAGTTTCCCTGTTTGTAGGACTACTAGAACAGTTTTTATACGTCCCTAAAATAATCAAATAATCTGCAAGACTTGAGTGTTGTTATTCATTAGCAGCACAGGAATTGCCAGATGGAAACACATCTGTGGTCCAGCTAAGGTGATGTCAGTTACAAACGCAGCACAGGTCTTTTTTTTCATTGATTGTGTGTTCAAAATCTGCTGTTCATATCATAACAATGCTAATGAGGCTGCGAACTACTCTTTTCCACAATCAAACCCACTAGCATTTAGAAAATGGATTAAACTGAAAAATGCAAGAGATCTGTATAACAGATATTACAGCGAGCAGAAGATTATTAAACACAACAGCTGACACATCAGTAATAAAAGCTGAATTAAAATAGTGTCTTAAGCCTTTGGCAATTTAAAACAATTTCAGAATTTCATGCTTGTGAAGAATGTCACTCCCAACTAATTCTTTCATGAAGTCATCAGATTTTTCTATCTCCTTCTTCTTTTAGGCTTCCTAAAGACTTTCTCCCTCCCTACTTATGTTGACTAGTAACATAATAAAGGGCTCTGAAAACTTTAGGTTGAGCTAAAGTTTTACTACTATATCACACCAGTCTGTTGTGACAGACTAAGGACACAACATTTCTGTGGTCTCTATAAGGAAAAATAATGTTAGAATTTTCTTTTTTATCTTAAATTCTCCTGTGGTTTTAGTATGAATGGCAGAAAAAACCAGGCATCTCATCCTTATAAATAAGTCTCCTATAAACACAGAATGTTGTCCAAGTAACACGATAAAATGCTCTTTACACTAAAGTTCTAAAAATCTTCTACTTTCCACCAAATTTGAGCAAATCCCAACGTACAGGTTTCCCACAACTACACAACTCTCTGCCATAGCATCTGCTAATACTGATTGATAATGTAGAGGGATCTACCTGCTCCACATATGGAAAGTCACACTTTCCTAATGAAGAACAGAAAAGGTCTGAGTATGAAATCTTGGTTTTCAGGACTAGGGAGGAAATCCATACAGAATTAATGAAATGTCACACAATACATGGCAGCAACAATTTATGTGTCTGAGATTTTAAAAACCAAACAAGCACAATCCAAACTATTTCCGCTTGGACAGGTAGTAGCAGCATCGCCCCAAAGAAAGTGAGAGAAAGCAGCCATCTTCTCAGTGGCATGCTCCGAAGGCCTATATAAATTTTCAGGGGAGAAAGCAAGCAACTCTGTGTCATTTTTCTAAAAGGCAGCTGACAGATAGTAAAATCGGCAAATATTTCATCTTTAACCACTGCTACGCGATGCTGTCAGCACCACTGAATGCACTAAGATGACAGAACATCCCCAGAAGTAACCGGAAACGGGGAGGTTGGAAAGATGACTGGCCTGCTCAGTGCCACTGACATTCAAAACCTGCAGATTTCAATAACCTTTCACTGCTTTTTGTAGAAAGGCAGGTTGGAAAGATGTGAGAACTGGCAATTTTTTTTTGACTCTAGCAGATAAAAAAACCCTTCTCTTAAATAAAATAAATTCAAACTTTTACTGTACTCATACGTTTCCCCTCCTTCTCTTTATGTGAAAGATGACCGACAGAAAGCTGATGGTTTGGAGCCTTGTTTTGTAAAAATATAAAGTCTTCTGAGAAGAATGAGTAAAAGATAAACACTAAATTCAGCATCTAATGTCACTGATAAACGTTCAAGACTTGTCAGTGTCCATGTATAACAGTATTAATCAGTCCATGTTCCATAAGTGTGTTTGTCTAACGCTTTATTATTAAGAAATATTTTCATTTTTTATCTACTTGTTTCTGCTTCGTCTCCTCTCTTTTGCATACTCAGTTCTCACAGCTTGGCTAAGCAATGTTTTATTTGTCTCATTTACAGCAAACCCAACCTGTTTCATTAGCATTGACACAGTCTGTGGTTAGCAGACAGCGCACAAAAAATTTGCTACTTACTGTTATATCTTTAAATCAGTAAAAGTAGAAAAATAAGGGTAATGGAATTGTCTCAAAGAATCTGGATAATGCAACACAAATATTTGTGCTTCAAAGTTTTAAATTAATCCTTGTTTACAGGGAATTAGAAGGAAGCAGTGTTAGGGGCAGTCACTGAACTCTGGAACTTTCTGCAGCATCTGGTTCTGGCCAGTGGTTAGACACAACAACTTCTATAAATATAAACTGGACAACTTCAACCAGATTCTCATTTCATGATGACTTGTTTGAAGTCCACAGGACTTTGGCTTTATAGTGCTAAGCAAAACAGAATGAGAGACAGAGCAAAATGGTAGCAAGGGCGAAGCTTTCAGCTAGTACTTGGCAGGGGTTAGTCCCCTCAGTAGGCACCTTCCCTGATCAACCTGTGTATTTGCAACAGTCCAAAACAAAATCAGGGAGTAAACTTTCATTTAAGTTGTATCTAGATGCACTGAAATGCAAAGACTGTCAATTTAATTTTGGAAAACCAAGTAATTTAGCAAAAATTGTCTGAAGTAAAAATTACAATTAAAAAACCCCAAACCTGCAGTTGCTTAAGATGCTACTACATGTTGAGAGAATCAAAACCCTCATTTCTACAAAATAAAATAAAATCTAATTTAAGTGCTGTGAAAAATCTAATTTAAGTGCATGTGGCATTGTTCAAGGAAAGACAGGCACTTTGAAGATTTTTTTTTTTTATCTGATCTGCAACATTTTATAAAAAATATTGTACTTAAATAAAACAATCTTCTCTTCCTGTAATAATCCTGCCTTTTTCACAACACTTGAGGAATCAAAACACCCTTGCAATTATTTCAATTGAGCATCAAAACTGAAGACACTTTTCATTCTGTACTTCAGCTGTATGCACTTTGCAATTCCCAGACTTCGACTGCAAGTTATACCAGCAGTTGCCATCTAAAATACTTTATGTCATATAGGTATTATTTCGTGTATCCCTATGCAAAAATAATACTTCTGAAAATGCCTACTTCCAATCTCTCTGAATCTGTTGTGAAGATCTTAATGCTAAGAGGGGAAGAATTAGTTTGCTGGTCAGCACACACTTGAAAGAAGCTAAACAGTTGTGCCATTGTTAGAGAGTTTTGTGAGTATTTTCCTTCCATATAATACCTAGTGATAAATAAAGCCAGAGAATCTTACAAACATTATGAAAGCCAGACAAGATGAACAAAGTGAAGGTAGACAGTTAACAGATTGGCTGATGATGACGCAAGTCAATGGTGCTTCACTTAAAACAATTTCTTTCTCAGTAGTATCTGGATATGTCTGAAAGTGTGTGCAAGCAGTTTGGCATTCACCAAGAACAATATCCAACATTATAAAGCGGTCATGATCAACCTGTGGCCCAACAGCTGAATACATTATTTCAGAAAGGTCATAAAGCTACAATTGATTTTTCCCTCTGTAGGTTGATGCAGAGCCTTTTGGCCCTTGTCCTGACTTCTTTCACCCTTCTGCAGTACAAAAAAAGGACCTAGCAAGCAAGATAGACACTCCATTTCTCCCCGCTACAACCAGTAAGTGCCATGCAGGCTACTGATGGAGATCTTCACCAAGCGAGCAGCACCTCAGCTCACTCTGGCTATGCAGCATTCTGGAATTTATATCGTTGATTCAAGGGCTGAAGTGATAGGTGGGAGAAAAAGGTTCCACCTCACTTTTTAAAGAACTCTGCCAAACAACAACTCAAATCAAAATTTGTAATAAATAGCCTTTAAAAACAACCCCCTTCTTGTAATGCAATTGCTAATTACAAGAAAAATACAAATAAGCAAGCTGACACTGAATTTGGGCATTCAGTTTCTGAATAGTTTACAAGATTTAAGAAACATACAAGTCATTAATTTAAAAAGTATATGGACTAGAAGAGAATTTTATATTTCCCAACATTGCTTCTGACAGCTCAAATTCCTGTTTGGTGATAAAGCAAGCTAAAAGCTCATAATATTTAAGACTGATGGATGTGGGTGTGTTAAGATATCTGCCTTAAAGAGCACAAAAGGAAGTGCCAAAGGAAGAACTGTATTCTCTAGTTATGCAAAATAGCATTTCTTTTTAAAAAATTAGAATACCAGGGGTTGCACTAGCACTTCTAAAGTAGTCTTTTTTCCTCCTGATAAAGTTCCCTATACACCCAGCTTTCTGCAAATCTGAGTATCACTGTATATCAAAACACTGTGTTACAACACAAACCTGAGCTGGAAGGGAAATTAGAAGGCTATGTCCTCAATTTGATCAGGTTGGGAAGGCTCAGTCAGTACTGGACCAAGTGCTTCATAGGAGAAATCTCTACAGCCTCAGTCCTTTCTCATCTATTTTCTCCTCTACTTCCAAAAGGAAAGGCAGAAAAATTAGAGCCAAGAGCCATTTTTGCTATGGTGTGTAAACCTGAGTCTATCTCTTCCTGGAGAATGTCATTCTGGCTGCTCCATAAAGTGTATAATTCTGTAATACGCAGAGGGTTAGATGGACTTTGCCCAGTGATAAATAAAGAAACCTCTCAATCACCAGGCGACAAAAAACAGGCTTCAGCTAACGGGGGATGTACTTCATATTACTTGTTTGCAAAGTGTATAATTCTCACATATTTTAAGAGTGGAGTTTCTGTAGTTAAAAAATGAGACTTTACAAAGCAGTTACATTTTTGTCACAATTTACAGAGAGATCACAATAGCTGTCTTCTGAGGAAGTATATTCAAGCAATAAGGTTGACTTTGTAGGTCTTGGACTTTGGCATTCAGGTCCCAGCTTACTGGCATTAAGTGTCCCATGGCCCAGGGAAGAGGAGAGAAGGGGACCAAGGAACATGCCTGAGTCCAGGACACTACTTGAACATAACGGTACCCTTCCAAACCTTACTGATAGAAGGCCACAGAGAGTCAGGAACTGGGCCCACTTGCAACGGACTGCAGAGAGGAACTGGGCTACCTCAATGCTTATAGCTCCAGGCAACTTGCACCTCCTCACCTCGTAAAAAAACCAACCAAACAAAAAAAAAAAAAAAAAAAAAAAAACCAACCAAAAAACCCACAAAAAAAACCCACCCCACCCCAAAACCCCAACCAAAAAAAAAACAAACAAGAAACCCACATGCACACAAAACCCCCCAACCAAGAAAATGTCAGAAGCAGCCATGCATGTACTCTGTACTCTATAAAATCAAAACACAGCTAAAGGAAAGGAAATCAGCACATATGGAAAGCAGTGAGAATAGTTGTAACAATATATGTTGTTAAACAACCTTGAACACTGATTCCCCCCCCCCACGAAAGATAGTGAAATATGGAACAGGTTGCCCAGAGAGGTGGTGAGTGCCCCATCCCGGGAAATGTTCAAGGCCAGGTTGGATGGGGCTCTGAGCAACCTGATCTAGTCAGGGATGTCCCTGCTTCCTGCAGGGGGGTTGGACTAGATGACCTTTGAAGGTCCCTTCCAACCCAAACCATTCTGTGATTCCATATACGCAGTTCTAGGCTTGATTTTCAGCAGCCAGGCAAAACCAAAGCAACCTGGAACTTGATAATGTACTCTAAATTATGGTTTAGTAGGCATGGTGGTGTTGGGCTGACAGTTGGACTTGATGATCTTACAGGTCTTTTCCAACCGTAATGATTCTATGATATGCCTTTCAGAAACATAAATGACAGAACTAAAACTGAGGAAAAGCAATTAGTAATCTAGTTAACATCTTCACCATTGTATTTTGGCTGTGATTCCACGTGAAAGTCAAAAAGGGGATTCTCAGAATTATTTCATTTGGTTTTATAGCTGCCTACTACTGAAGACTTCCTCCTATGATAACAGGTCAATAATAACTTTAAGACCAGAGGTTTAAATATTTAAAGAATAGATTGGTTTTAGAAACTCTAACTTGTAGACTTGATGCTAAACATCTATTTCAGTTTGTTATATATGTTCATCTGATTCGTGTTAATACACATGGAACCTTTAATTATCCTGGGAAAAACAGGGTGATATGTACATAGTTCTGTATTTTGAAACTGTAAAGGTAATTTATAAGTTTTGTTTAAAGTTATAAATGTATTTGGGAGCTTTATTTAAGTTATTGAAAATGTGTTTGTCAGGATTCACTCCTGCCTTAGTAGTTTGACATAACTGAGGATTTTACCTGCTTAACAGCGCTGTTTGCATAACAAGGACCCTTAACGGCGGAGCCAGCAAAAGGCGGGAAACCGGGCTGGGGGCTGGTGACCACGGGCACGTCACCAACTCCGAATGTGGGACCGGCCGCTCCGGTACTCTTAGCCAATGAACACCTGTGTAGGGGCGAGTGACAGGCTCTTGGCCAATCAGTACCTGCCGCGAACGGTGTGAGTGACCAATGGAATGCAGATGGTGAGCGCCAAAAAGGAGACCGGCACGGCGGGGGGACCGGGAGAGGTTATAAATACCGTACCCGGGAACAAAGGGCTGTGCGGCTTGGGGGGGCGGAGGCTCCCCGCGCACCCAGCGCTGTTGGCCGGCGCTGTTTGCTTGCTTCTATTCAATAAATTGGAAACTTTAATTGGAATCCTGTTTTGGGGCTTGGATTCATTTATAACAAGTTCAAAGAATTTGCACTTAAACTCACACGCAGTATATATATACACACACATAACATATTACATATATACACATAGACATACTACACATATATATACACACACACACACAGAGAGAGAGAGAGAGAGTGGGATTTTTGGAAAACTCACTAAGCATCTAAACTTCTGAATAAAGTTTGGAGTATAAGCAACCACCTTGTCAAGCTGCAATATATATCTCTATACCTTGCTGAGAAACAAAGCTGACTGCAAGTCAAACACTGTGTGTCCCATTACCCAAAGAAAAGGAGATGGTTAAGAGGTACTGGGCTACTTTGAGAGTGGCATCTACCTTTTCCGCAATAAAGGACATCTAAGTTATATATGGACGTCTCACTTCGCAACTGTTAGCTTTAGTGGGAAGGTGCAGAGAGGCTCCAGAACTCCAGGGTTGCTGGTTGCTGCAAATTTGTGTCAGCAATTTACTGATTTGTCTTGGAACAGCCCTGGCTGCTGTAGAAACTTTCCAAAACAATTTAACATCAATCTAGTATCAGGAAAACAAAGTGTCTGTTAAAGAAAGTAGTTTGAACTCTTGCCTCCTCATTTTCCTCTCAATCATGAGTTTACCTCCCACCACAAAATCAGGACTCCAGTAATCAAAACACATCCTTCCTGTCCAGCCTCAGCAATAATCAGTAAAGCCTCACTGCAGCAGCTACCCTTACAGGAAAAACCCTCAAGCACTTCTGTCCTCATACCATGTTTTCTCAGTGTCACTTAGTTTCTGTCAACTCCTGTGGATCTCCTCTGTACTCCATTTACAACCTTACTCACTACCAAGATACAAGGAATACATTACCCACTCACATTGAACGCAGCAATGAGAAGGTGCAAAAGCAGTACTTCTGTGCTTAGTAGAGGGGGAGAAGTGAACGGGCTTGGTCTTCGCTTTTCCTTTTCCCTGGTTTTGTCCTATGAAACTAACAGTAGTCCCTTGTTCTGTGGGACACAGAACGAGACAGCCTCCCAGGGCAGCAGAGGAGTATATGAACACCCACACAGTTTAAGCTCCCCATGTTTTCTGCCTGAACATGCACATTCCTCTAACTTTGTGGATTGTTTTGTTTTAAAACACAGTGGAAAGTTACAGCTTTAACCTGATCAGACACTCACACTATTTGAAGCATATGACCTTTTATCTTACCATGTTCAAATATTTGTACTGCTATTTCACATTTTAACTGCTAGCAGAACTTCAAGTATTTGAAATAGATTATCCTGGAGATATGAACTGTTCCAGAAAAAGTTCTGAATGGTCTACATCCATTTGGTAACTCAGTTACACAGTACATACAACATAAGTCACAGTAATTGTAATTCTGGTAAGCTGCAAAGGGGGAATTGACTGAAAAAAAAAATCCTCAGACACCACAATGCTGTTACAGAAGAAACTGGAAAAGTAGTTTTTGTATTTTAAGGAAGAAACCCCTACCAAATGTGTGTATTGTAGCTAAGCAAATAGGAGACTTTCAGAAAAATGAGCAACTTCATCATGAAGGTAAAAGTCTTCACCCTTCTTGTAGCTTCAAAGTTACAAGTAAAGAAAAAAAATAATAAAATACTGTTCTGATTAAAATTAAAAAAAAATTTTAAAAGGCTCATAATGACAACATGTTGTACTTGAATACATCACACACAATCTGAAAGTATATATCATAGAATGGTTTGGGTTGGAAGGGACCTTCAAAGGTCATCTAGTCCCACCCCCCTGCAAGAAGCAGGGACATCCCTGACTAGATCAGGTTGCTCAGAGCCCCATCCAGCCTGGCCTTGAATGTTTCCAGGGATGGGGCATCCTCTGGGCAACCTGTTCCAGTGTTCCACCACCCTCATAGTGAAAAATTTCTTCCTTACATCTAGTCTAAATCTACCCTCTTTTATTTTAAAACCATTGCCCCTTGTCCTGTCACAAGAGACTCTGGTTAAAAAAAAAAAATAAATAAATAAATCTCTCCACCTTTATTGTAAGCCCCCTTCAAGTATTGAAAGGCCACAGTACAGAGCCTCTCCCAGGAGCCTCCTCTTCTCCAGGCTGAACAGCCCCAACTCTGAGCCTTGCTTCATAGAAGAGGTGCTTCAGCCCTCTGATCGTGTTTGTGGCCCTCCTCTGGACCCACTCCAACAGGTCCATGTCTTTCCTGTAATGAGGGCTCCAGAGCTGGATGCAGTACTGCAAGTGGGGTCTCACCAGAGTAGAGTAGAGCGGGAGAATCACCTCCCTTGATCTGTTGGACACGCTTCTTTTGACGCAGCCCAGGATATAATTGGCCTTCTGGGCTCCAAATGCACATTGCCAGCTCATGTCCAGCTTTTCATCCACCAGTTCCCCCAAGTCTTTCTCATCAGGGCTGTACTCAATCCCTTCATCTCCCATCTCCCTCAATCCTTTTGTCCCTTTAATTAGTGTACCACAGAAAAAAAGATAGAAGAAATAATTTTAACACTCTTATGAAATAAATAATGGCCTGCCTGACCCTTCAGTGGCCTGAGTCTTAATTGGGCAACGTTGACAGAGTAAGCAGTACCTGCAATTCTGGATTTCCTATATTTCTGATATACAAAGTATTTTCTTCTTAGTGGTGGCTTTTAAATCACCAGATGCAAAAAGCATTTCCAGTAAAGTTTTCTGCCACTGAACAAATGCATCTGCAGATTCTTCACGAATCATGTATCAGATGCGAAGGAAGGAGAGAAAATCAAAGTCGCAATTTTCACTAGACATTGTGGAACACAAACAGTAGACAACGTTGTGGTACAACTGCTAGCTATAAAATGATGAAAACAACTTATTTTCTTTATTGATGACTGAGAATTTGCCCAATGCTTTCTGAAGGTTAGTTTTTTTCTTTTCTAAAATAAACACTACCACTATCAGTTCCACTTGAGAGGGTGTTCTTAATGCACAAGGTTGGTTGTTTTTTTTTTTTAAAAAAAAAAAGGACACCAACAGCATATATGATGTTTTTCCCTTAAGAAGACTAACAGAAACCCCCATAAATTCATTTATTTGAAGAAATTCTTTGCTTGTTTTCCAGTTTTAATCTTGCTTGGATGACAAAAAGAGACAACGTTTTAATGAAAATGTATCCCCAAAAGAAGATTTAAGCTCATATGCAACTCAAAATTTTGCACCATTACAGAGTAAGCTTGACAGCACAGCTTGATAGTCTTATTTTTGGGGAAGGCAGAACAAGTAACTCAGTCTCAACTATCTTTGAAAGGTCATGGTGATTAGGGGAGGTTCTTGAGGACTGGAAGAAAGCAAATGTCACTGCAATCTTCAAAAAAAGGGCAAGGAGGAAGATCCAGGGAACTACAGGCCTGTCAACATCACCTTCAGCTCTGGAAAGATGAGTGAACAAATCTTCCTAGAAGCCATTTCCAAACACACTGAAGATAAAAAGGTGACTGGGAGCAGTCGGTATGGATTCACAAAGGAGAAATCATGCCTGACAAACTTGGATCGCCTTTTACAATGAAATTACTAGCTTGGTGAATGAGGTGAGAGCAGTAGATACTGTTTATCGTGACTACAGCAAGGCTTTTGACACTGTCTTGCACAACATCCTCTTAGAGAAACTGATGAGGTACCAACTGAACATAGGGAATGAAGTGGACTGAAAAATCGGCTCAGAGGGTTGTGATCAGCAGTGAAAACCCAGCAGGAGGCCATTCACTACTCATCTACCTCAGTGTTGATATGGGGACAGATAATGTTTACTGCCTTCTTTAAGAGACCTGTATGACAGCACAGAGTGCACTATCAGGAAGTTTGCAAGTGACACAAAGTTGGGAGGAGTGGTTGATGCACTAGATAGTTGCACTGCCATCCAAAGTGACCTGGACAAGAAGAAGAAATTGGCCAGCAGGAATTTCAGGATCTTCGGCACAGGGAAATGTGAAGTCCTGTAGCTGAGGAAGAATAATCCCATGCACCAGTACACATTAGGGCCTGACTGGCTGGAAAGTAGCTTTTCAGCAAAGGAATGGCAGATAACAAGTTGAATGTGAGACAGGAAGGCACCCTTGAGTCAGAAAAGAAAAGGGCAACAGCATCCTGGGTTGCATTAGGAAGATAACTGCCAGCAGGTCAAGGGAGGTGATACTTCCACATACCCAGCACTGGAGAGACATCTGGAGTTCTGGGTCCAGTTCGTAGCTCCCCAGTACATAGACATACTAGAGAGAGTCCAGCAAAGGGCGACAAAGAAGGTGGCAGGGAATAAACAAAACCAAGTCAGACTTTTCTCTGTGGTGCCCAGTGATAGTACAAAAGACCAAGGGCACAAATTGAAACACAGAAATTTGACTAAAATGTAAAAATGTATTTCACTGTGAGAGTGGGTTGAATATTGGGGAACAGACTGCCAGAGAGGCTGTGGAGTCCCTTATCTTTGGAGATACACAAAAGCCAATTGGACTTGGTCCTGGGTGACCTGCTTTAGCTGACCCTGCTTTGAGTGTGGGAAAGCTAGACTGCATCATCTCCAGAGGTGCCATCCAACCTCAAGGGTTCTCTGATACATCTATAAGAATTTTTAAACAACAATAGTAAAAAGAAAGAATATTCACAAACGAGTAAAGAAAACAAACTGTGGTGCTATGTTTAACTTTGTGTAGGCATGCTTTACTCTTTTTTGTTTGTAAGGCTTTAAAATTGAACTTTTCAAGGCAGAACATGTAAGGAAACAATAACAGTTCTCCTCTTGCATGTTACAGATCACTAGTTCTAAATGTCAGTATTTAAAATAAGAATTGGAAGAGAAAGCAAGTTTGGATATTGTTTTTTCCCTTTTTCTGGAATGTTCTGTCCACACATTAATTAAAAATGATTTATCAGGTCTTTATTTGTATTTACGCTTCCTCTGCATTGTGAAGATCTCACTGCAGCCCAAATGTTGTCTCATGAATTGTAGCAATCCATTCTCCAGTCTTAATTTAGAGGTTTTTTGTGGTTTTGCCCTACAAATTAATTCCTCTTTAGGATAAATTATTATTTCTTCTGCATAAAGATCAAGCGTGGAAATGGCAGACTACAAGGGACTTTCCTAAATCATCAATTCCAGTCTCTTGCTATCACAGGCAGTGATCTCTCAATTCATTCAGATATTTCAAATTACTTAATTTTTCATTCTTTTTCTCCCACTGGAAGCTGCTCCAGAATTGTGCTTAAAATATTCTTCCTAGGCTAAAGACATGGAGAATGCACACGTTTTTACTAACACTTCTTCCTCACTGGAACTGAACTTTCTGAAGTGTTCTGAAACCATAACCATAATTTTTTCTATCACCTTGACTGGTTTTGTCTAAAAAAAAACAACTGAAGAATTGTCCAGGCAGACGGTAACATAGAAAAGCAAGTCCCACCACTCAAGACATCCGGTTGTAAGCAAGTGTCAGTCTAGAGGCCATAGAATTGTTAGCACATGTTCTGCCTTAGCTAGTAAGCTCTACGATAGGGAAAGGTGTATTAATTTTAACAAGGTAATGTAAATATATCGCTTCCGAATTAAGACTTAAGCATGGCTTAAGCATGGCTTGGCAGCTCTTTGGTCCTATCCTTCTATGACAATATTCTTTCACAAGAGAGGTTTTCTGCTTCATACTTCTTAGAAATATCTTCTCTGCACCACTTCTACCTTCACCTCAATCTCCAAAACACATGCATAACGAAAGGTGCACAAAAATATTCCAGATGAAGTCTTACTATCTTTTACATTGTCAATATGTCAATAATGCTGTTGGAAGGAAAAAAAAAAAAAACCACCAACAAAAAAACCCCAAAAAACCAAAAAAACCCACCCTTAAATTTCCTTACCTGTTGTGCTCCATCCCCACTAACAATCGGAGAAGTTAGAAGAGGGATTTCACTACTTATAATTGAAGTGGTATCCAGTAACGGTGGATGCTCTGCCATCATTGATGGTACACTAATTCACAAGATCACCTGTAAGAAAAGTTAGTCATATGGTTAAACTATATAAATATTTCTGAATAATTACACTCAAAAAACAGCCTCACTTAAGAAAAATATTATGAAATCAGGCACTTTTTAAAAGTATTTTTCCACAACATTCGAGCAATCGCATAAACTTGAAGATGTGTTTTCCAGCTGGTGTGAGCCTGACTTACACAGAGGGGAGGTTTAGACCCCCTCTAGCGGCTGAACCCGAGAAGAAGCTACATCACAGCCTTGGAGCTAACTAACCCAAATCCTTCAACTTTGAATATAAACTAAGATTTTGTCTAAGTTTGACTGGCACTGCTGACAAAACGCCCACTGGAAAAAAAAGAAAAAAAAGCACAGTTGCCTTAGGACTTACATATACAGTGTTCCTCTTTATACAAAACTGGTAAAAACCTGAGATCTATGAATCAGAACATTGGGGTTTTTTTAATTTTAATTTTTATTTTAAATCACCAACCAACTTTTTCTACTATCTCCTTTTTCTACTATTACAACAAATCTTCTGCACAATCTGATATTTCTTTAATTTTAAAATGTATTAGACCAAGAATTAAAGCTGTGTCATTTTGACAACCAGTGGCCCTTTAATAGCCTTACCAGCAGCTAAAACTGGGGGAGAGGGGAAGGTAATACCTCCTCACAAAATTATAATTCTCCTAACTATACTACGAAAAAGCCCTTACTAACACACTGTAAAGTTACATGAAATTTGATGAGAAGAAAAAAAGCCACCCAGGCAAGAGGCCCATGAAAGCAGTTTGATGAGTGTCAAGTAACAGCATAACAGAAAGCAAGGTTCAGCCGAGCATTGCTTTCAATTAGTCATAAGTAATGTGTTTCATGATACTTGGTGTCTTAGTGCTATATGAAGATTGGATGGAAGAATTAAGACCAGAAAAGCTGAAGATTACCATTTTTTCCATGCGGGAAATATATATTGCAAGTCTAATAAGCTGCTTTCAAAATTGTATTTAATTTTGTTTAAGAAAAAAAAAAAATCATGGAGTTGTATTGATTTAGGGTTCTGGTCTTAACTCCATCCCAGTCAGACTCAGTACACTTAGCTTTTAGGGAAAGAAAAAAAATTACATCAAGAAGAACTTAGAAATTGATATTTCTTAACAAAACAAAAAGACAGATGGAATAAATTCACTAGAGGTGAATGGTACATTCAGAATTCCCACAAGTTAATCACATTTTGCATCTGAAAACAGTGCTTAACATCAAACATAGACATAAAGATTAAGCTGAGAATAAGCTTGTACAGTATTTCTAAAGCAGAACTGCCTCTCTTTGCCAGTATTTACAGTAGCCTGGTAAAAATAAGCAGGTACAATTTTGAAGTCACACAGCCTGGCAGTCACTAATGTTACAGGTTTTTAAAGTTTTGCCTTGGTATCATCTGTCTAATGAAACTCTCTGCAAACACTTCTAAACTTCTAACACAGATATACTGTCCACTCACAGAGATGCTTAGTAGTCGCAGCATATAAAACTTACTTTAAATTAAGAAATACTCAATAAAATTCAAGAAGTGATAAAGTCAGCTTAACGACACTGACTTCTGTACCAAGTTCTAGAGATGGTATTTGGGTAATTTAAGGAGCTGCGGTTACAGCTTACTACTCAGAAGCGTTCTCTAAAACGATCCCCCTCCCACCCAACTGACTGCTTTCACTCGTTTGCCCCTCTAAGGCAGATTGATGTTGTGTATCTACTGTGGGTTGAAAACTGTAATACAGTGCTGTCAGTACAAGACGATTCACGGAGAACAAAGACTTTATATTTTCTAGAAAATGCATTAACAAAGCACTATAAGCCTCTTTATACAGCTATGGAGAGAGAGTATGATTTAGCTATTCCCATGCTGAAGGTTGTCCTTCTATAAAACTATGAACTTAGGAAAAAAAAAAATTCTGAAATTCTTTTAGAGCTTTTATTTACTTTTGTGGTATACTCTGCGAAGATTTAAGGTGGGGAAAAAAATCCCTCTAGGTTAAAAGGCTTTGAAACCTAACTGTGATTACTTAAGAATTCATCACTGCTTATGCCAAGTCATTTATACCTGCTTAGCCAGACTAATTAGTCTCCCAAGCAATGAGGACAGAGTTCTATACCCCTACCTTACTTTAAAAGCTTTCCCACTCATCAAAAAATCCTCCAGGCTACAGTAAGTCCCCACCACTTCTGCAGGTAGCAGAGAGCTGATGAATGTTACTTGGATCATCTTTCAAGCTAGCGAGTTTGATGGTAAGCTTCCCAGGATATTATTCAATAACCATTTTATGTAAAATGAATGCAGAGCCTGGAAGCAGGGGTTAAAATCAAGGCATCCCTCCTCCCACAATAGCAAGCCAGGCTTGCTCTTGTGCCATCTCCTGATCTTACAGCTCCAATTATTTTGCACTCCTGTCTCCAGTGTCACAGACAGAAAAGTAATTCCAATACTTCAAGCTATAACACAACACATTGCCAGCCTAAGCTGCTTGAATTTCCCTTAGGTTTAAGTTGAATCCAGCTCATTATTCCCAAGCCACCATGCTAATGACTAGTCTCTTATATAAGAAAGCACTGACCTCCTTTATCACACAGATTGACTTTTGACTGAATCCATAACTTACGATGCACTCAGTGCTACCACCATTTATTAGGCATAAATCAAAACATGTCTATCAAATTGGACACCAGTGAGAATTAAAAATGACCCAAACTGATTCAAATACGACTGTCATGACAACTTGTTAAGCCCCACCAAGATAGAAGCAGCTCTGGACATACATTAACATTTGGTCTCAGATTCTCTTGCATGGATGTTTAATGATTTGATTTGTATAAAAATTAGGTTCCCACAGGCACCTGTATGCTTAGGTGGGTAGTCCACCTGCGGCACACAATCTTCAGTGCCTTAACTGGGACACAGCTAAATTCCATGTCTGGATCCAAGTGTTTGATTTATTCTGGAGATGAAGCACAGTGCTCATCAATAAACCCTGACAGGACATACTAGGTATAGCGTTATTCCTGACACCCTTTACAACAATAATAAAAGTGCTACCTGTCAGACTGTGTAATCAATCTAGAGAAAAAATAAATCAATGCTTTCCTGACAATGCAGTATTAGATTTCTCTGCAATGCCACAGAACTAGTCTTGAAGACTAAAGGTTTAAACTTCACACCAATATGAGTCTATGCTACAGATATCATCAAACGCCTTTTTTTCTATCAGCAGTCAAGAGGCAGCAATCTGTACAAGCCAGTGCACATAATGCGGTCAGACAGTAAGACCTGGTATGTCCACCAGTTGCAGTTTTCTTTTTAGCTATGAGGACAGATAAAGATAGGCAGGACTTTGAAAAGGGAGGAAATAACATGGACAAAAGGTTGGCATCAAAATTATCAGAAGTGCCACTGAATATATCTTGGAAATAAATGCCATTACATCACATTCAATGCAAGGATATAAAATGGGCACAGACAGAGCTTTCAAATCAGCAGACCCAGACAGTTTGCATACAAGACCTCTGGAAGAAGAGATCTACCCAGATCTCTGAAAAAGACTTGCAAATAACTTGAGTCCTGGGAAAGTCTCAGAGGTCTGGAAGAAAACTAGAAGTCTTGCATTAAATACTTTCTTGTAAAAGGGCAAATGGGACAACCGAGCCAACAGCAATCTGAGACCAAATGAAAGTTAATAGCTGACACTAGATGTTATTTGTAAAGAAATAAAATACAAGTATAACTAATGGAAAAAAAGGCTATCCAATTAATTTGATGAGAATTTTCTGGTGATGAGTATTGCTGACAAAGGTACTAATAAAGAGAACTGGAAAACAATTTTAAATCTTATTTGGCATTACACAACATTTCTCTTCAGCAAAAACACAGAACAAATATTACATGGACTAAAGCTGGACAGACAATCCTTAAATATTAACAGTAAAAACAGAGTTGTTGAGCATGTGAGTTTCCAATAGGAAGGGAAGATATCAGTTCTTGGCTTCTCATTACAGAACATGTTTTTAACTCAGCTCTCAGAGAAAAAAAAAAAAAAGAGAAAAAAGGAAAAAAAGAGGAAGTCAGAAGGAAGTCTGGAAATGAGAAACCATGACAGTGATAAGAGACTGAGTCATTCTACCCCGCTAAAGGGGCATGAATAGCTTAAAAAGCTAACAAAAGGGTTTAATACATAAAGGTAAAGCTATTCTTTCTAAAACAAAGAAGAATGAACTCAATCCTGTGAAGGGTTGATTCTGAGAAGGATAGGATAACAGAAGTGGACAGCCAAACAAAACCTCCCCAAAAGGCTGTATCAGTTTTATCAGAAGCTGTACCTCACTTAGCAACAAGGAGGGTATTTTCCCTGCTTCTGGCTACAAATAACTACAATCTCCACTGGAAAAACCTAACAAGCTTTGTCTCCAATTGGCTGACTTAAAATTGTTGATACCTGATCGAAAGAGTAGTATGAGTGACTACAACTTCTTAACAGATATTGTTCTATATTGAAAACACTGAAAGCAAAGCATGTGCATACCGTAATTTCAGCCTTACTCCACATAAAACTGTTCCAGATGATATAACTGTCTTCCCACTCCAGCTAGTTTCCCAATATACTGGGGATTTAGTGAGGTCTTGAAAAGGACACAAGAAAAGCAGCTTGCATTTGGACAATGGGTAAGGCTCAGCCCGTAGAGCCACTACAAACAATTTGCTAGCCTATTGTCACATTTCCTGCACCGCTGAAAACTAGTGGATGCATCAGCCCTTAGAAGGGATACATCTAAAAATCTAAGACCAACTCACTACACCATTCTTGTGGATATATTAAAAGGGACCAGACAAGGAAGACAACACATTAGATAGGTAATACTCTGTTGCTAAGCACGGAAGCAGCTGAGAAGCAATTTTCTAGTGGTGGTGCATTACAGTTGTAGTTATTTAGAAATCTATACTGACTCATGCACAGCAACAATTGCTGCATGAACAGCTATGTCATTTCTCGTCTTGCTACTGAATATACTGAACTAGGAGTAGACATTCAAAGTGTAATTCAGCACTGCCAACTCAGGTGACACTGTTCTTTCAGAATCTGCACTGAGTCTGCCCTAGGATGTAAGGAAAGTACAAGGTCTCCTGAGATTTCAACCAAGTTGGGTAGGTTAATGCTTTGTACGAGGCTTAGGTGGCTGTCTATTCCATACTACCTCCAACTGAACTGCTATTCATTTTCCTCATCATATGAATTTGAAAAGACTTTGAAAGATTTTTCTGAAGGCTATCAAACAAAATAAATTTGCTGGACATGATTTGTTTAGAGACTTCAGACTTACGCCTGAGGAGTCATTAAGGAATGGATTACACTAACAAGCCCAAAGTATAAATGGTGTTAAGGCTTAAAGACTGAGTTCCACTCAATAGTTCAGTCACCAAGTTTGCCTTCCTGAACTGTAATGACAAATTAACTCAGTCCTTAAATGCCTTCAAGATATGAGCCCTTCATGTTTCTGTAGCATTACTCTCATGTTCTAAAGACAAATACGACTCTGCTTTTTATTCAGTCAATCGTTCATTAAGGATTAAGGAATATTGTAAGGCAGAGATATTCAGGCAGTGCATTTCCACATGCAAAGGATCAGCATTTCCATCTCCAAGAGACTAGCAGCTGATCTTAATGATAGTCTCTGAAAAACACATCAGCATTAAATCAGCTGGATCACCAAGGTGAAACAACATGAGTCAGCAGCACGCATTCTGGTAGCAAGAAAGGCTAACAGCATACTGGGCTGTATTAGCAGAGAAGCAGAGCCAGTGGGCTGAGGGAGGTGATTATTCCCCACTACTCAGCGTTTATAAGGTGGCACCTGGAATACCACGTCCATTTTTGCTCTTCCCAGCCACCTCCTCCTCCCCAGCATAAGGGAGATGCCAAAGACTGTTACTGGGCTTAGGCCCGTGAAAGACAAGGAGAAGCTAAGAGCACTAGAGCAGCCATGGGGGTCACCTACTGTCTGGATCCCACTACTGAAGGATCCTTAAATCAAACTCTTCTTGGATGTATGCAGCAGAAGTGCAAGAAGTGATGGACATATGCTGCACCACTGGAAATTCTGTCTAGTCATAAAAGGAAAAAAAACTCTTCACAATGAGAGTGGTGTAGCACTGGCATAGGTTGCCCTGAGAGCCTGCAAAAATCTCAATCCTGTAGATCAGTGGTCTCCAAAGTGTGGTGCATGCACGTAGGGGCTGCACAAGACAACCCCTTGGGGTATGGGAAGAAAATACTTTTTGTCACTGATAAACAAAAGATATTTTAAAATAGTGTTTTTCATCTTTATTTAATCCTTTCTTTTTGTGTATGCTTTATAGAGTACATACTATATTAGTAGAGGAGCATATGAGTATAATTTAAAAGTGTTCATATATTGGGGGTGCATGCTCAAAACATCTTTACTGATGGGGTGCATGATCAAAAAAGTTTGAAGACCACTGCTGTAGAAAGTCAAAACCGGATCATGCAAGGTCCTGACAAAGGATCTAAGAAGGCAATCTCCAAAGGCCCCTTCTGAGTAGAATTCTTCTATGAATTCCAGAGTATTAGTCAATAAAAATACAACACATAATGCCAAAGTTAAACGGTTTTCAGTAGATCAGAATCCAAAGAAGGGACAGTAGTCTGTCTCCCGAGCTCTTAAAAGCTGTCAGATTGTTAATTCAGATTTTCAAAGTAAAAATGACAGTGCTAATCAAAATTCAAACTTGCAGGCTCGAGATTCAAGCTTTGGAAGACATACTCAGAGCACTGTCCATAACAGAATTGTTTATATGCTGGCCTTTCTCCTAAGAAAAGGAGTAAAACTGCATTAGAGGATAATTACGAATTTAAAAGTTATACTTTTGTATTAAGCACACAACACAAACAGGCTTACCATTTTGGTTGGGCTGTAGGCACTACCATGATAGATGTATTGACAGATAATAACAATGCTGTGTGCAAAAAAAAACCTAAGGAGGACTCATTTCCGAGAGATCTACTGCTTCTGGTTACTGAGTTTGATATAAAATACAATTAATTGTTTCTTCCACAACTGGAGGACTTATAAGGCCACACTCCATGGTGGTATCTCTGGTGCCTACTGAAGGAGAAATTTGCATTGTTGATTTTTTCTCAGTTTTTGCCATTTACAGAGCACTTCTTCTCTACCTACCCGCTTACTATCACAATACTTGAAGCAACTTAATACTCTTTCACTTCCTAATTCTGTCAAATCTGGTGTCCCACATATACAAAGAGATTTATTATAACAGAGGACTGTTTACAAGGCACTTGATTTTATACAACACAAGGATGGAAGTTTAAGTGGGGACAAAAGTGCCTAACACAGAAAGGCGCAGCAAAGGAGCAGGCTCAATGAAATCAATACTAAGTGTTTCCAAACTGAACATTGCTAATACATGAGAAGTGACAAAACCAGGGCTATTCCACGATTTGCCAGTAGCACAGTTTCATATAGGCTTCAGCTGTATCACGTTACAGCTGCCAATCTGAGGTTGCCATAAGGTGTATTTTCCCAGTGGGCTCGGCACAGCAGAGCAGGTGTGCATTCCTCCTTCACTCAGGTCCTCCTGCAGCTACGCTCCCCCAGGAACCACAGGCTAAGGCACATCCTCAGGTCCAGACAGCTTCCAGAAAGAAGGAAAAGCTTCTCTGAGCAGGAAACACTTTCTAGGTTTTGCCAAAGACCAAGGAATGAACTTACAGAACCAAAAAGACCATAAAACCGTCACCCAATCCTAACACATCAAATGCTTTGATTTTGCCTTCTCCAACATGAAAATAGCAGGTGCACTTTAAAAATAAGTATCTTCCAAACAGCTGAAGTAATAAAGCCCTATTTTATTTAGACTAGAGCCTCACATCTGAGTGACTCTTCTTTTCAAGAAGATGCAAGCTATTGTTTAAACTTTTCCTGTGATCGAGGCATTTATAAGTGCTCACCATGCTCATTCTTTAGTGCCTACTGTGAGATAAATTTATTATTTCCTACAGTGCTTAAAAGATATCTTCTGTCTGCCAATTTGAGACTCGTAAAAATTACTATCATGACGCCTTCCAATCTGTCAAATCAGCCATCCAGTTGTCAGATAAGAGTGGACAAATACAAGTGCCCAAGACATAAATATGCTAAAATGAGGAAAATTCTAGAAACAAAATACACTAATGCATCCCTAAGATGAAGGGGAAAGAACAAAGCATATGCATGTTAGTCATGTCACTTAATGCACTACTGGAAAAAGCTCAGATATAGTGATGTAGCAGGTGTGGAAATGCATTAGAGTACAATTACCCAGAGATCCATAAGGTTGTAGCTGAGCTGTTAAAGTTATGAACCATGCTGAAGGGTTTTTGTTTTGTTTTTAAGAATCAGAACTGAGTAGAATTATTTTCATTTTTCTCCCCATACATTTACCATATTTTCTAGTCACACAGTTTCGGTTGTGGCAATTACAGCATACTGGCTTTTCTTTTTTCAGTTCTGAACTAATTATTTCAATTAACATGCAATTTATTTAAAATATGTGCTCTGTTCTTCATAAAGTATTTTTCCTGTTTAGAAAAGTATTTCCTGGAAAACTTGATAAAATATTTTCCAACAGAACAGAGAAGTGGGGTTTTTTTTGTTAGAAGAAAGGAAGATTTATGGAACATTTCTATTTCACTAATTTGACAATCTCCTTTGAAGTAAAGCTAAGTAAAGCTAAACTAAACTGGCTATTCCTTTCAGTCTTGTTGTTCATAATACTATGATAGGTGATATAGAAAAAATTTTAAAACTATAGTTTCATAAAGTAAAAAGTCAAAGTCTGACATTCACTAGAAACTGTAAATCAGTTAAACTGAAGATATACAAAATCTTTTAGTAAGCACTTGAACTTCCTATAGGAAAAAAAAAGAATGTACAACCTCTACCATAAATATGGAAATACTTCAACAGTAGCTCTCAAGTGGTGTCACAGACACTAAAAATTCTCAAAGAAGTCTGAGAAACAAGATACACATCTCTGTTCATAGGATGTTACCACTGGAAGGCGAACACTGAAAGTTATATGAATGCAACACTGTTTTGAAGAAAATGCAAGTTGCATTTTAACAGCGAAAACAGTTACTGGATCTAACTCACTCCCAATAGTTACTGTCTGTTCTGCTCAAAGCAAGCATGGCCAAGCCACACAACGGTAAACCTTAGCATTGCAGGAGTTCAGCGTATTAGAGTAAATCAATACTTACTTCAGGTTACCTTCATGCTCCAGGTTGGGAACTGCAATGATTTAGGAGCAGTTTCAAATGCAGTTCATGCATTCATGTCATGGGTACTATAACCTACAGGAGAATGCAGAGTAGATAATTGGAAACACTCCAGCTGTTCAA
>WHYT01016826.1:528309-538996 GCA_009806455.1 Tetrax tetrax
TGAGATAAATTTATTATTTCCTACAGTGCTTAAAAGATATCTTCTGTCTGCCAATTTGAGACTCGTAAAAATTACTATCATGACGCCTTCCAATCTGTCAAATCAGCCATCCAGTTGTCAGATAAGAGTGGACAAATACAAGTGCCCAAGACATAAATATGCTAAAATGAGGAAAATTCTAGAAACAAAATACACTAATGCATCCCTAAGATGAAGGGGAAAGAACAAAGCATATGCATGTTAGTCATGTCACTTAATGCACTACTGGAAAAAGCTCAGATATAGTGATGTAGCAGGTGTGGAAATGCATTAGAGTACAATTACCCAGAGATCCATAAGGTTGTAGCTGAGCTGTTAAAGTTATGAACCATGCTGAAGGGTTTTTGTTTTGTTTTTAAGAATCAGAACTGAGTAGAATTATTTTCATTTTTCTCCCCATACATTTACCATATTTTCTAGTCACACAGTTTCAGTTGTGGCAATTACAGCATACTGGCTTTTCTTTTTTTCAGTTCTGAACTAATTATTTCAATTAACATGCAATTTATTTAAAATATGTGCTCTGTTCTTCATAAAGTATTTTTCCTGTTTAGAAAAGTATTTCCTGGAAAACTTGATAAAATATTTTCCAACAGAACAGAGAAGTGGGTTTTTTTTGTTAGAAGAAAGGTGTTTTATGGAACATTTCTATTTCACTAATTTGACAATCTCCTTTGAAGTAAAGCTAAACTAAATTGGCTATTCCTTTCAGTCTTGTTGTTCATAATACTATGATAGGTGATATAGAAAAAATTTTAAAACTATAGTTTCATAAAGTAAAAAGTCAAAGTCTGACATTCACTAGAAACTGTAAATCAAAACAGTTAAACTGAAGATATACAAAATCTTTTAGTAAGCACTTGAACTTCCTATAGGAAAAAAAAAGAATGTACAACCTCTACCATAAATATGGAAATACTTCAACAGTAGCTCTCGAGTGGTGTCACAGACACTAAAAATTCTCAAAGAAGTCTGAGAAACAAGATACACATCTCTGTTCATAGGATGTTACCACTGGAAGGTGAACACTGAAAGTCATATGAATGCAACACTGTTTTGAAGAAAATGCAAGTTGCATTTTAACAGCGAAAACAGTTACTGGATCTAACTCACTCCCAATAGTTACTGTCTGTTCTGCTCAAAGCAAGCATGGCCAAGCCACACAACGGTAAACCTTAGTATTGCAGGAGTTCAGCGTATTAGAGTAAATCAATACTTACTTCAGGTTACCTTCATGCTCCAGGTTGGGAACTGCAATGATTTAGGAGCAGTTTCAAATGCAGTTCATGCATTCATGTCATGGGTACTATAACCTACAGGAGAATGCAGAGTAGATAATTGGAAACACTCCAGCTGTTCAAATTTAATGCACTTGTATTTATGAGCCAGCAGTTTTGGAATCTGAGCCAGAGGCTAAGCTCTTACTAGCAGCTGATGTAGAAAGCCAAACTTTTGAAGGTGAAGTCTACATAGAGAAGAACTGATAAGCCAGTCATCCAGAAAGGCATAATATGTTCATGGATACTTACGTCCTCATCTTGTCCAGCACGACTGTTAAATGCTTGACTGTACATAAAAAGATCAGTGCAATGCAGACTATCTGAAAACACCACATTCTGGTTTTAAATATTAGATTCTTAAAAAAAAACATCCACAGTCCTTACCTGGATCAAGTAGATAAAATTTTAAATTGTTGCACAAGAAGAATTCAGTACTTTCCAACTATTTGCCCCTCCCTCTTACACCTTCAAAGAAAAGAAGCCTAAACTGGTTCTGTAACTTTTAGGAAGCGATAAGTGCAACCATATCACGTATCAGAATTAATCTGTTCATTTTACTCAGAACTAATTTATAGCGTGCATTTTAAAATCAATGAGTAAACTGTCAGCACCCAGGTGCAAACTTAAGCCTAGTTTTTAGCAGGTACATAATCTGATTCATTGTCACATTGTTTGGGAGCCATACTGTGGGCTCCTTTGTCTTAGAGGAGCAACTTCCTTTTAGATACTTTTGGGAAGCATCCTCAAAAAGAAATTAGGAGAGTGAACCACACAGTGTATTTTTTGCACCACTTACAAAGATCTCCACCGCAATTCCACTTTATTTATGCTATGTTGATCTAAATTATTAGACTGTTAAGTTTTACACTCTTGTTACTCTCAAGAACTTCCTTAAATCCTCCTAGTTTTACTTTTATACCAGCTAAATTAGGTTCTTCTAAGCTTCTGCCAGAACTGGATTTCCTTCAGTTTATTTTCTGAAAATCACACGGGTTCAAAAACAACTCAGCCTTTCCCAGTTAACCATTACTTTTGCCTTCATTTCTGTTCAATAATATGCTTAATTTTTGAGAAAACAAGCAAATTCAATGCCAAGAATCAAGCTACTTCCTCATTCGTTACTGACTCCCCCTTTTTGGTAGCAAGGACAAATCTTCAAAATAAGTTTTCATATGATTTATTTAAGGCAAACTAAAAACATGGATATATTTTTATTAATGTGATGCAACTGGTCAGTGAGATAAATTTATTGCAGAGACAGCTGCCGATGTTGGAACTACAAAGAGCGCATGATTCAAGCAAAACAAGCAGCTTTTAAAGAACTCTTATGAAACAGCTTTTTCCTGCTCATTCTGAAACATGAAAACTATGTTATCCAAATGCAAGATGACATAGAATCGATGAGGCTACAAGTCTAACAGATTTTAAAATTTCTCTTTTTGGAAAACCTGTAGGTATCTGCTTCAATAAACAACAGATTAATAGCACAGAACATGACACGTCAAGACAGGCACATGGAAACTACTTCTGGAGAGTACAAATCCACCAGAAAAAGAAGGTGCTTGAGTTTGAAAGATGTTCTTTTGTCAAGATTTGAAACTGCTGTTAAGTCAGTTGTGCTCAATCATACTAGCAGCTCCCACTTGCACAACTGCAAGCAACTGATCAACAACACTGTGAATTAAACTGGAGGACAGATGTAGTTTAAAATTAATCTTACAAAAATCAGTCAGTTTTAACATATAACATTGCCTGATCCATTTTACGCACGCAAATACACAAATGCATGCCAAGCACAAGAATAAACAGAGAGGAACGGCTTCTTCCAGTGTCAATGCATAGCATTCATGAAGCTACAGATCACGGTATCAAAAAAGGTCAAGAGGTAGTCACCCTAGCAGATGCTTCACTTCCCTAATATTTAACTTAGTCACAATATACTGAAGCAGTTACTTGCATGCCAGATAAAAAACCAAAAATTAAAACAGGGCAAGTCAAACAGCATCTCAATCTGAATGCAGCTCTTGAAAACTGAAAACACTACTTGTGCAGGAGTTCTCCAATGGAGGAGTCTCTGCAACTACAGAAGGGAAAGACAGCAAAACATGAGCAGGTGTCTCAGATGTTACCAGCACCTCCTTCTCCCAAGTTCCACCCCATCCTCCAAGAAAAGTTTTAGTCAGTTAAAATGTCCTGAGACTAACTACTTTGATTGCCCAATCAGGTCAAGCTCTCATCTTTCTATTGAACATATGAAGTTGCAACACTGAATAACTGTCAATTCACTAATAAAAACAAAGCCACAAAATCAGAAATGAATATACTTGGAGCTGTATTGCCATGATGCACATAATTAAATGTACTGGAGTACTTTTAAGATGTATTACTTGAATTATGGTCATTTATCCTCACCATTGAAAAGCCATAATTGAGTGGAATGTGCATATATACTAATATTGTTATATATAGGCAGTCAAGTTATTAGCAAGCCTGAAGAAATTAAATTACATTTCAGCTACATCTAAGATTGATCATTGTCAACAGCCACTACTCACTTCTGCAGCTTCTTTTAGTCCTCATTTCTTAGTACTTTGTTTCAACATCTTCAATCTACCTTCAAACTAGACTAAATGAGTAAAGAAACAGCTTCCTTAAAGTATAGTCTTCCTCATTTACATTTTTAATAGATTCTACAGGACTGGCAGAGGCATGGTAACTCTTGTGGCTTATTATATTTACTCTTACTGTAGAAAGTTCCCTAACAGCCTATTAATTGATATATTGAAATATTAGTGAATAGTTACACTCGCGGTTCTCTCTCATTGCCAAGACACTGCAAGTCACCAGAGTTTTTGCATTGGACCTTCTTATCCATTCAATTTTCACTCACTGATTAGTTTTCAGCTACATGCAAACTTTTTGCAGATCATTACTACTTGACTCCCTACAGTCCAAAACATATTGCTCTGCCCCAAAGTAAAACTAATTGACCTGATACTCTGTTGCTTATGTCTCAGTTTCCTTCTGTCAAGTCATCCAATAGATACAGTTCTTCTAGTTAAATGAACAATGGACTCCAACCAACAAAACCCTGCAGTCTGAAAACTGTAAGTTAGATAAGAAGGATTTATTTTGCAATCAAAGGAATAAGATATGATATTGAGTATAATACATTAGCGAGGGGAAATGAGACAGCAGTTTGGGAGCAGCCGATGCTTGTAGGATCTTGGGTAAGGAGAGCTTGGGCTTTGTTTACCAGCACATTGGATTTGTACCTTGCGGAAACTCAATAGGATTTACAACGACATGTGAACTACAGGGCTTTTTTTCTTTATACTGCAGGTAACAGTAAAGTTCTAGGTTTGTCAAGTCCATTTTCACCTCAAGTTATTCAAGATCAAAAGACATTAAGAACTGAGCTTCACAGATGTAAATGCAACAAACATAGAAAAAAACCCAAAGCAACTTCAGAAAGAGCTGTCATGCAGAAGGTAAAGTTGACATTTGTGCACCACATATTCCTTTTCACTCCCAGTTACTCAATGAAGTTACTATCTAGCCACATCTGTCACAGTTGGATCTTGTAGCTTTCCCCGTGGAAAAATTCACACACTTTGATAAATAGTTTTTTCAAATCATGGAGTACATTGGTCCAATTTTGTAAATTTTCACAGTTGTGAAACAGTTTTTTTGACACTATATTTTGACACTAGAGGTTTTGCAGCATATCTCTTCAACTGCCCTAAATCATAGAATAGTTAGAGTTGGAACGGACCTTTAAAGGTCATCTAGTCCAGCCCCCCTGCAAGGGGCAGGGACATCTCCAACAAGATCAGTTGCTCAGAGCCCCATCCAACCTGGACTTGAATGTTTCCAGGGATGGGGCATCCACCACCTCTCTGGGCAATCTGTGCCAGTGTTCCACCACACTCATTATAACAATTTTTTTCCTGATGTCCAGTCTGAATTTACTTCCCTCTATTTTAAAACCACTACCCCTCGTCCTATCACAACAGGCCCTACTGAACAGCCTCTCCCCATCTTTCCTGTAGGCCCCCTTGAGGTACTGGAAGACCACTATCAGGTCTCCCTGGAGCCTCCTCTCCTCCAGGCTGAACAGCCCCAACTCTCTCAGCCTGTTCTCATAGGAGAGGTGCTCCAGCCCTCTGATCATCTTTGTGGCCCTCCTCTGGACTCCCTCCAACAGGTCCATGTCGTTCCTATGTTGGGAGCTCCAGAGCTGGACGCAGTACATGGGGTCTCACAAGAGTCAAGCAGATGGGCAGAATCACATCCTGCAAACTGCTGGCCACGCTTCTTACTGCAACCATAGCCCAGGATGCGGTTGGCTTTCTGGGCCGCAACAGCGCATTGCCGGCTCATGCTGAGCTTCTCATCCACAAGCACTCCCAAGTCCTTCTCCTCAAGACTGCTCTTCAGAACAATTCTGGAAGCAAAGCCAGGAGAAGTACACTATAGACCTACTCAGCACTCCTAATTAACTTCTGCAGACTGCTGTTGTGGTGGTGTTTGGTACCTAAGATCGTAAACTGAAAAAGAGGGTACCAATGTTAACTAACATGACATTTTGACTGCAGAACAGTATGACCAGAAGAGGGTTCAGGTATTCTGAAAAAGCAAAAACTTACAGAGAGACAAAAATATAAATTCCATTAAGCAAAGTGATAGATACACAGGGCTGGTGAGACCAAGATCAACAAATACGTTTGCCTAGACATAAATGGTGAAAGTTTATTTGGAGCTATGAGCTCAAAGAGGGCAAAGTATATCCAGTCTAATTCAATCTGAGAGGTGCTGTGAAGACATGACCAATGAACGTGGTGTTAAAGTTTTAATAAAGGGTTTGGAAAATGCAAAGGTATTCCATTCCTGAGGTATTGCAACTGTAAACAGAAAAGCATTCTAATCCTACACATCCAAGAAGAGTAGTAACACAGTCCTCTACATAGCTGCGGCATCAAAATGAAGACCAACAGTTTCTGCAGCATGTATTCTAACCAAACCAGATTATTAATACACTCAAGAAAGGGTGCACGACCTAGCAAGTGAGTATAAAAAGACTACTCATTATACAGGGGAGTCTAGCATGAAAACAATAGCTAAAATTTGTAATTAATTATTGATAAAAGGGCATAGCAAATTCTGTTTACATTTTGTTAAAATCACCTGTGACGGCTTAGCAAAAAAGTCTGAATATTTTCACTGGTTACAGGCTCAAGAGTACATGAGTACCTGGAACAGGACCGGATCTCTGAGGGGTGGAAGGAACAACAAGAACAACTTCAAAAATATTTGTTCCATCTGAAATTAAAGTAAATGAATTGGAGCTATCAAAGATGACAACCTACAAGAAACATGTACTACTGTTAAGTGTTACAAACACTTTCTAAACATCCTTCTACCCCATCAGCTCTACAAAATACAGGCCCTGGGATGACAGTCCAAAATACTACCGGACATGAACAAAATCATTAAACTTTATAGATAGACAAGTTTAAGGAAAAGGTTAATGCTGTTTTTCTACAAGTATCAAGTGAACATCAGCGTTAAGGACGCTCAAAGTTCACTGTATATGGCAAAGAATAAGCAAAAAAACGGTCATTTCTGTAGCTCAAGAAACATTGGCCCCACGAGCAAAATAAACATTGTTTGTGTTTGCTGAACAGAAAAAGCAGCAATGTACTCATTCCAAACTATTATCGTTTTCCTGAGATACAGACCGTATCTTTTAGTTAAGCTAAAGAGTTGACAGCCCAAGTCAAATCTATTTTTACTAGATCTGGTCCTACAGGAAAAGCAGTGGCTCAGAATTCAACTTGTGCAATATAAACTGCAGCCAAGTTGAACTTTGCTACAAATTGCCTGGGAATTTCCCCAAGTCAACCATCTTAAAGAAAGGTATGATAAAATATAGAAGTGTTATTGACAGATACAACAGAGAGAATCCAATTCATATTTTAGATCACAGAAATGCACTGATGCAACACAACATGTAACCTGTAGACATTTTAGCAGTGATTGAACTAGAAATCCCATAACAATTACAAGCTGGAGGTCAAAAAAAGGTACAAAATTGCTGGAGGGAGATAACAATTCCTCAGGTTCCAGAGGCATCAACAACGAACATCAATGGCTGCAGACGACACCACTGTCTGGGAAATGGGCCTGCAGCATCACAAAACCAGTCTTCTTTAGTATCCGTCTGTCTGGGAATGAAAAAGACAGCTCCCTCCACCCACCCAAAATGGGGGACTGGGCTAGGTTACAGGATTTGCCGCTTTGATAGAGGTATCAGTAGACAATCAGAACACCAGCACTTAACACCTTCCAAGCATTCAACATTTCTAGACACCAACATATTTACAATAGCATACGCTATTTCAGAAGTGTCCTGCCAGCACTGTAAATTAGCATGTTACCTAAAGGCATTTAGCTGTTAAAACCATTTAAGAGAAAGTATTGACAAAGATGAAAAATTTGTACCTCTCCTGAAAGTCAAGCTTTAAGAGTTTTGCTTCCCACTAAGTCTTAAGACAGGACACTGCAGAAGCATGTTCAGTTAAGTAGCTAAAGTTGCAATAACAATATGAAGGATCTATTTGAGATATTTTGAGCCAAAATGATCATCAGCATAACACTGAGTTAGCTGATGTAGGTCCAAATTGAAGTAAAATTGAACGGAGGCAAAGAATAACAAACAAAAGCATCCCAAGATCCACAAGACTTACAGTCCAGAGGAAATGAGTTATTAGTCTGAATCATAATTCAAGTTTCTTCAATTCCATTACATTACTGCTTATAAAAATCAAAAGCTTTTGAGTTTTAAGTTCACAAACTAGTAGAAACTCAAACTTGAAAGAGGCAGAATTGCCACCATCCGATGGATTGAAATCAGGTAACTTAAGTGTTGTGTGTAATGACCTGAGCCTCATATAACTCATACACCTACAGTTTGTCATCCAGCAAAAAGCCTGAGAAGGTCTCCATCTTCCCTGAAAAAACTGAGACACTCACCTAATTCTTTTTTAATATTATCATCTACAGTAGTCAGCCTGTGACTCTGCTCAAAGCAGATTGCTCTCATCTTAACCAAGTGACGTAAGCAACTGATCACTGAGTCCTGGCCTTTCTGAGGACAAAGATCTGCATCTCTCTCAACTAAGGCTTCATCTGCAAAAATCAGTGTCCGGCGCCCCAACGCAACCCATTCAGTATGTCAGTTTCCCCCCCCAAAGTAACCAGAAAAGCCATTCTGGTATAGTTTGCCAAAACAAGTCTCAGATCCAATCCATACATGTCAAGATGACTTCTGTACACTCTGTACACACAGAATGAATCTAGAACTAGATGCTGTGTTTCCAAACTTGATCAGCATCCTTCCTGCTCCCCCATGCTTAGTAGGAACACCAGCTATTAAGAACTCCATCCAATTTCCAACAGTGAGTACTATAGATACTCAGCTATTTCCAACTTTCACTACGTGCACAGGCTTCTCACTACCTGAAAGCTTGTACTTCTCTATTCATCATGTGATTAAATTCCATAATTATTTGAGACCATTTCCTTAAAACAAACAAAAAAAAAAAGCAGAAAAAATTTAACTGGTTGTACTTTCTGAATTTTAAGGACTGAGTTGCTGTGATTCATACAGATGCTGTGATTTCATGACACAATGTAAACACATCTATGGATGTAGATTCGCATTATGGCTACAGTTAAATTTCTGTGCTGCATAAAGCAGAAAGTTACTCATTGCCATAACAACAAAATAGCTTCTTTTAAGCTCAAAGCTTAGCAGGACTGGGACCTATAGCTTCTAAGACAGATGCTACCAAGTACTTAGTAGGAAAAAAATAAGACATTTTAAGTCTTCATGATAATTTAAGGCATATATAACCAGATATGTATTTGACCAAATATAGACTTAAACTCTAAAAACAAAGAACATTTCACAGAAATTACTTCATGACCTGAAATGTTCTGGAATAACACTTGACATCCAGAGTACCTAATAAATTGCCTTTGACAAGGTTAAACAAATTACTAACACATCTTGAGATGCCACTCATAAAGCACGATTTGCTCCTACCCAGCATATTTTCCTTTGTTTCTACTGCTTGTTTTCTTTCCTCTACAGAATAAAAACCAGCTGAAAAGTTTCATTTTTGCTTTTAGTTGGTTTCACTTTCTAGTTGCCTGGAAGCAAGAAAAAGTTCCTGTTTAGGTTAAAACCAATCTTGGGTAATATGCAGGAAACGAGGCATCGGGCACGAATCGAGCTGAAAGAATGCCTCTGCTAGCACTCCACAAGACGATTACAGTGTTTTCGGGAATTTTTTTTTTTTTTAATCTACATACAGGAACACACGCTCAGTGCCTTTAGCTAGGAGTTCGGAGGGAACCTTTACGGCTTAGCAGGAGAACACCACCGTCACCAAAGAGAAAGAGGTGTTGAAAACCACCACTTCCTTCTCCTCCCCGCCTGTCACAGCCGGCTCAGCTGCTCTGGTCGCGCTCCGCATCTGCTTCTCCCCGAACGGCCGCCCTCCGCCCGCGGCAGCCGCGCAGCAGCCCACAGCCCCGGGGAGCCCCGCTGCCCGGCGCCGACAGCAGCGGGATCTCCCCGCCCCGGCCGGGAGAGGCATCTCCGAGTGGAGGAAAAGGAAGACAGAAAGTTTCTTCAGAGGGGCTTCGGCGGGAGCCACGGGTTCCCCGGCCCTCCCGCGGCAAGCAACGCCGTCCCCTCAGGGGCCGGGCAGGCAGAAACGCTGCCCGCCGCCCCTTCGCACCCCTCTCCCCGCCCTGCTGAGGGGAAAAGGACGGTTTGCCAGCCGCCCCGGGGGCGGCGAGCGCGCCTACTCACCGCCATGGCCCCGCCGGCTCTCCCGGCTAACGGTTCGGTCTCCGCCACCGGCGGGCAGCGGCACCCGGGCGGGGAGCGGAGGGGAGTTCCCGATGGCGCAGCTCGGGCAGGGGCGGCGCCGCGCCGGCTGTTTCCTCCACCCCCTTACCCGCCCACTCGAGGTACCTGCGCTTCGGCCGCCGCCGCTCCGCCGCCTTTTCCTCCCCTCCTCGCACCTGTCACTGTCCCCCGCGGCCGCCACCGCTGTTGCAGCCGCTGCTGCTGCTGCCGCCGCCTTCGCCCCGCCGCCTCAACGTTCCCCTCCGCCTCGCCCGCCGGCGCGCGGCCGCCATCTTTGGTGGAAGGCTGGGAGGGGCCGCGAGGGGGGCAGTTGGCTCCGGCGCCCAGTGCGCCTGCGCGGAAAGCTCCGGCTCGGGGGGTGGGGGTGAGCCTGTCGGCTGTAGGGGCGGGGTCAGCTCTATGGGCGGGACTCAAGTGGACCCGA
>WHYT01016826.1:551010-605548 GCA_009806455.1 Tetrax tetrax
CTGAGGTCTGGGGCCAGGGCCGGGGCATTGGGTTGGGCGTCAGCGTGGGGCTGAACCTTGGCCTTGGCCTCAGCCCTGGGGCCTGGCCTTGGCACTAGGCAGGGCTTGGGGCTGGGGCCTGGCACCTGGCCCAGGCTGGGCCCTTGCTGGGCAGAGTGAAGGGCAGGAAGGGCTGCCCCTTCCCGGTGCACTGAGGCAGACGTTAACGCAGCAAAAGTCAAAGGACTCTCGATCTACCTGCCCTGAGGCCAAGCAGAGCCTCAGCGTCTGTGAGCGCCAGAGGTGTTCCCCACCCCACTACCCAGGCACACAGTGTCCGACATCAGAGGGGAAAGGGGAAGAAATGTGCTTTTCCAGGCACTTACGCAGGGAGGAACTATCTTCCCTCAACACCTGCAATGTTCAGCTGATGTCCTGAATGCTAATTTGTGATTATCCTTTGCTTAATGTTTGTCCTTTCAACCGTTATGGATCAAAATGATTTTACTACAGTGTTTGGCTTAATGACCTTCTGCAGCGGCAGACTGAACAGAATGGGATATTTTATAAAGTGATTTTGTTAATTTACCTTAAAGTTCTCCGTTATTAAGTTAATAAGTTGCTATTTCTCTTGCATGTCAGCACTGTTCATATCATTTTTATAGCTTAACAGGAGGCAGAAGTTAGCTCCTATCGCCAAAGGATGCACCAACCAATGCTTTGCCATTCTAGTTGCTCACTTAGGCCCCCTTTCCAAAACTCAAAATTTCACCGGTGAATAATATCATGGACTATGGTATGTCAGGTCTCAGAAACTAGGGAGACTTGGGCCTGATCAATATTTGGATGAGCTACCTTGTTTAGGTACTGCAGAAAGTGCTGTTGGTGATTCATTCAATGGCATTCGTCTGTCTATGAGTCAGGGCTGAACAAATGCCACTGCACAGCATTTGTGGGTTGTACCGTCCAGGGGCATAAAACTGGATATCTTTGCCAGCTGCAGCTGTTAGGAGATCACTGATTTTCCTGCCTTACTCCAGGTTCAATATGGGTTTCCAGAATTAGCCAGCAGTTTCGGTGGAGCACAGCAAAGGGGTTTTGCAGTTGCTTTTGTCAGGCACCGTTCAGTGGTGGTGGTAGGGCCAGGAACAGCAGTGGTGGCAGCGGTGGCCGTGGGCATCACTGTAGGCAGCTGCAGATCCTGGCTTTGTGTCAGACCATACAGTTTTGAGTTGGTGCATGCAGCACCGATTGTATGTGCCTGGCTGCCTGAGAGCCCTGGGAGAGAAAGTCCTTCATGCCTTCTCCTGGGTTCCCTGGAGTGCTGCTCCCTCATGACCCTTTCAGGTGAAATTAAGAAATCTGTGCAATGTTTTGGTTGTATGGGTGCAGACATATGGCTGGGACAGGGAAAAGCTGAGAGTGTTTTGGATTCTTCTCCCCATCCAAACACTGGTCATGGTGGTGTGTAAGTTTACATTGCATGACACAGTAATTTGTCTGGTTCCTTCCTTTTTAGGTTGTAGATATATAAATATGTATATATAAAATTCTGTTTTCTGCTGGAAGACCAATTAAAGTCACCTGAAAATCATTCCAAGTAATATTAAAAGTGGGTTGTAGGCATGAGGGAACCAATATAGTGGCCTCTTTATCTCTTTTTAGGGACTCATACATAAATGGATTTTTCTAAAACAAAACTAAATTAGATTGGGAATATTTACCACTCTAAATTCTCTATACAGATCTCAGCTACTTCTAGATGATTGACCAAATGCTCCTGCTTTCATCCATTACAGAACTTCCCAGGAGGACCCAGAATTTCTTTGCAGTATCATACCAGATATACATCCAAGTGCTAATGATGAACATTTATAAAATTGATGTTGTAGCTAAAGCCAATAGAAGAGAGGAGATAAATCCATCAGGGGAACATTTTCAAGAATATCCTCTTAAGATACAGTCAAGACTGTATAGTAATGCCCCCTCTTCTGTGACTCTCATTTCTTCAGTCAAATAAAAATACTATCTCCAGAGAACTGTGAGGAACTGGTGTTATAATAGTCAATATTTCATGTCTGCATTAGGTTGTATTTACACAGCAAAATAAGTAGCGATGTAGCACCTGGGATCAGAATTGGGCAACTCGCGCTAACTTTAAAATCTACAGCACTTGATCCCATTCTCCAGTTCTCTCCATCCTTGCAGGAAAGGGGGAAAACTTCCACTTCTAAAGTTAGAATAACGTGGCTTAAGTTGGAAGGTTCAGCAAGTCTTCCATGCACAGCGCTCCCCTCCATAGTGAGAGACCTGTCTTTCACCTGTGTTGTACAGCCAAATTTGTAGGTCACCTGTGGTACCTGTGCCAGAAGGGAGAATGGTGACCCCTCTTGGTAGGAGCAGCTCTGCTCTTGTGACACGGAGCTCCCTGAGCCTGTAAAAGCAGTGGTTGCCCAATGCAGATCAGCTGACCCACAGTCAAACTTTACGGCAGCTTGCGTACCACCAACAAACAGGTTTATCTTCCAGACTTCAGTTGAAAAGTCTGGTAGGAACATTTACCATGGTCTCATGGACCACAAGGGCAGCAAATTGGACTATGGACTATGAAAGCCATGAGGTCAGTAGCACTGCTTTCTTCTACCAGACAAGTAGCATGGGTGTGATATAAAACAATTAAAGTACAGCCAGTACTTATTTTCTGAAACAAGTAACTAATGCATGAATATAACGTCCCTAAAATAAGCAAGCTATAAGATGTTAGCAACTTAATAAGGTCAGTGAATTTTAATTTTGATGTATTGGTAAAAAATTACAGAAAACTTAATTATCACAAAATTGAGTTACTGATCCCTCTGTGTCATCCTAGGTATACTACATCTTCACTTGAGCTGCATAACACTTGTATTTGTCTGGATCACTTTTAAAGAAGCTGCCAATCAGTATAAAATATTTGCTGGTTTCCAATTTGTATGAAAGGATTTGAACTGTAAAAATCCCACTTTAATAGCAGAATAATGTATCGAAATCAATGTTTGATGAGAACTGTTTAATGCTAGGCATGATTCATTTCAATGGTAAAATACATGTTTGTGGGGGAAAAAAGGAGCCTGAGATTTAATTGATATGATCAGCTGTGTTTTTACATAATTTGGCAAACTAGTAGAATTCAAAACACATTGAGCAATGGCATATAATAAAATATTTATTTTATCTCTAACTGGTTTTTGACACTTGTTAGAGAATAAATATTGCATGATATATTTTACCATGCTTTTCTCAAAATGCCGGTGGACACCTTAAAGAGACACAACTCCACAGCTTTTTGGCTTCTTTACTTGCTTTTCAGGACATGGATGATGAAGTAAATAATTGTCAGGCAGGATTAAACCAGCTGAAATTTTAGAATGATGGTACCAAAATGAATGGGAGGATTAAATGAATAAAAGGTGCTAACCCAGTCAGAGACAACAAAATTAAACTGATCTATTCCTGCATTACAGAAGTAACTCTACCAGAGTATCAAGAATTGTGGAGAAATTGAAGTTTATTAAATTCAGAGGATAGCTGGAACCTGCCATTTCCCCGCTTACTGGTTTGTCTGATTTTCTGGAAGAAATTCCGCCGATTTCAATGGGATTACTTACAGAATTGTGTGTTACTTAACAAGAACAGGCATGACAGATTGTTCGCCTAAGAAGTTCAGGTGCTAAATCAAACCAAACTCTATAAGAAAACATTAATTAATCAAAAATTTTCAAACTTGGTTCCAAGATTTAGACTTCGAAAACATTAGCTGGAGCCTGGCTGCTAGAGCAGTCTTAATTGTGTGGCATTTCTGATATGTTTATTTGCCAAATGGTAAGTCAGGGATTACATGCACAGGAGGAGGAACTACAGAGTTTAGACCCCAAGTTCATTTATCTCATGTTATTAAAATGTAAAAAATATATATATAGCACAAAACTACTCATTATGATATTTCTTTTTAAATTCAAGTAAAAAACCCCACATACAAACAGTGAAAAATTCCAGACAATGATGTGCATCTTGGCATTCTGGAAACTCATCGTTTTGTACCTTGTAAATCTTCGCTTGTGGAAATCAGACACTAGTTGAACAGTGATTTCCCCATCATGAATTAAAGCTGTGATTTCATGTTATCTACTGCCTTGAAACAATACTTAAAGCAGTGGTGATAGACACCAATAAATCAGTATTTATTGACCTCATCACTTTTAAAAAAACACTAATGTTTTTTTTTGGCTGTGTGAGCTGAGATATTTCTAAACTGTCCTTGGTGATCTCCTAGTTAACAGTTGGCTTATGATAGATAAAGCTGAATAATCTGTCAGCCCTGGCTGTATTAAAATGTTTACCAGAAGCATGCTTGGAATTTGTGCTTCTGCTTAGAGCTGATTTGAAATAATTTTGTAGCCTTCCCTTTCAAACCATGGTGAAAAGTTAGACATTAAAAGATCAATTCTCTGGGAACAGGAAGACTTACAAAATTCATGTGCAGAATTTAAGTGGCTAGATTACCAGTCTGTATTTATTTAGAATTTTTTCCCTTTTTGAATATTCAGAAATTTCATACCCCAGTTTAGATTTTTCCAGATTTGCTTTCAGGACAAATGGCAGCTTTCATCTGATGCATCACTTGAGTGTCAAGTGTGAATTTTCTGGAAGATCATCTTTCTTTTGGTGAAAGAGCTGTACCTAGCAGAGTTTTAGGACAGGCTGACCATGTTTAGGACTTTTTGACTGAGTTGAGTGGCAAGGAAGTCACCTTTCTCATTTGAGCAGCTCTGCCTCTAACTTGAGGAGTTTGGAGACACACAAGATTTCCATTATCTCAGCCTGAAATGCTTGGCTTGGGGTTTCTGCTGTGACTCTTTTTTTCCAGCCCTTTGAAATACCACGCTCGTGTTGTGCTTGCAAACAAAGAAGTTGAAGAAAGTTTTCGTCAACCTCTTCACATAAGGGTGCATTTCAAGCTTGTTCGGTAAAAAGGCCTCGCAGCACAAGTCCTTGTCTGGCAAGATAACAGCCTGAGTTCAATGTGCTTATGGAATACTAATTAGTCTCTTCATTCAGATTTTCCTGTTTTCTTCTTTTTTTTTTTTTTATTCCAAGAAGACTGAATATTTAGTATGTCGCCAACATTCTCTGTGGTTTTGTGGGACAATTTAACTGTTTCATGGTGGCTTGGAGAAAGCTTATTCCTCTCATAGTTACTTCAAGTCTTTTTCTTCCAAATGAAGTATCCAGACAGTATGAAAGCATCATCTGTGTGTTTAGACAAATACTGTTCGCACCTAAAAACTCCATGACAGTGGAAATCAAGTATACTTCACTAGCTGCAGAATAATGCAGCCATTGAAAAATCTTCAAACCAGGATGAGCACAAAGAACAGTCTTGTTTTCTGAAGTTCTGAGCAGGAAAAAGCTCAAGTCATGGTTGATGAGGTGTCTCAGAAATGTTAACAGCGTCAAGCAACTGGCAATTGGTTCCTGTGGCAGGAAATAGCAAAGGCAGCTCAGTGCTACAAGCAGCAGAAGCTGGCCTTATTGTTGTTGGAATTGTCAATTCCTCCTTTTTAATCATTGTGTGCTCTAAGTGAATTTGTTTTAGCCCCTGGAGAATACATATTTCACTTTTGTGTGGTCACTGCTTATTCGGTAAGAATGGTACTGGCTAATGTACACACAGCTCTTGGGCAAACTGAAATGTTTGGCTGGTCACTTGGTTTATACAATTGAATTTCTTGCAGAAAAAGTTTGGAACATGGCAGGATGAAGGAGAATAGCTTATGCCATGAAGGGCTATTAAAAGCAAAGACCCTACCTCTGGCTCAAGGAGTCTCTGAGCTACAAATTGCTAAGGGCTGGGAAAATATTTGGGAGAAGTATTACTGTGCATTGCATTGCTGTTGGCCGTTGCTGGAGACAGGAGGCAGAGCTTTTACAAATAATTGCTCTTTCTTCTGACCTGCTATGCCCGTTTTCATCTACATCTGTTTTTGTATTTTGTCTGCGCAAAAAAAAAATAATTGTAATAAAGAATAGACTATACAGAAATTAAATTACATTTTGTTAGGCTGTAAGGAAAAACTACCCCTTTGAAATCAAAGATCCCAGCCAAGGTTTTGTCCAGTTCTGTACGCTGATATAGTTGGTGATGAACATTAGTATATGTGAGGCATGAGCTTCATGTAAGTACCTGCTCTGGTCTTAGATTCTTCGCAGGAAAAATTACTCAATAAAGTGAAATAATTTTGTTTTCCATGAAGCATCTCTTTCGTTCTAGCTGACTCCGTTTTAATACTGAAAACTATTTAATTCTGCTTAAATTTTCTCCAAAGTAATCTGTAATCTTTCCACACACTTCAAGCAGAGCTGGTGGTTAAACCTTGTCCATGTCCGTTTCTAAATTCTACTGCAGATACTTCTGTGCAAACCGGAAGACTCCACTGGCTGTAGAAGCGAGCAGTTTTTGCTTATTTTTGCATGTTCCTACAAATACAAATACATACATACATACAAATACAACTGAGAAATGCTCCCTATTAAAGTAATAACAGTAAGCAACAAGAAAGAATAAAAATGAATAGTCTGGACTTCTATTTGATATTTTTTAACTGGAGTGTTCTTTGAATTCTTTGAATCCAAGCAATGGGTATGTTTAGTGATCATAACTCAAGCAGATTTTTTTGTACGCTGACTTGCCAAATGGTACCAGCCTTGCAGTATCATTTGGATAGGAAGGACCTATCTTTGGAAACAAAGGTCACACAGCTTGAAATGTTGCTGCTGTAAAAAAAAGAAAATTATAATTTCCTGCATGATCTTTGGTCTTCTAGGAATCACTCCCCCATTTGTTCCAGGGTAGAAGTACACCACTCCAAAGGCCCCAGCAAGTGAGAAGAGTCCCAGGACACAGTCCACATAGTCAGCATGATCCTCTTGTCTCAGTTTGCAGATCAGATTCTTTTTTTGTAAAGATGAAACCAGGGATGTAGTGGAGCTCTGTGGGCAAAGCTGTGCTTTGAAGATTTTATCTGAGAAATAGGCATCAAACCCATAAGAAATAGTGATTATCTTTTACACATTTTCTTCATGAATGTTTTCTTTCTATGGTAAGTACTTCAATGTTCTGAGCATTTATTAAAATATTGGATGTGTTGCCAACCTAAAAAAATTAGGAACTTCATCATTATTGTAGTGCCTCTTAACTAATCCTCTCCCCATCCCTCTGTTTTTCCTCATCTTTTAAGTTTAAGGTTTAAGTTTTAAGTGTAAGTCTGTGTTCTTCTTAGCAGTAACTGGTGTGGAGCATTGATGTCACACTTAAAATGAAAAAAAAAGATCCTTTCATGTAGTGTTCTGGGTTTTCATCTTGTTAAAGGTATTAAAACATGGTCCTTACTGCACAAACATCATTCTGGAGTGAGCAATTTGTTTCATGCAAAATTTGAGATGTCTGGGGAAATGTTAATTTTGAATTTCCTGGTCAAAGGCATGAGATTTATGTGTTATTTCCCCATTTCAGATTCTAGTCACAGTGTGGCCTGTCATTGAAGACTTGGTTAACTCTTTCCCCTCCTTTCCTCCGGGATATTGGATCTTCAGTCTTAGATGAGTTACAGATCCTTCCATTTTACTGTCATTTTTGGTACTTTGGTTTGGACACTATTCAGTGGACACCTTCAGTGTGGTGCAGCTCACCTCAGTTTTTTTTTCTTATTTCATGTTTTTTTCTTCCCTCTGACTTTAAATGAGGACGGGTAGATATCAAGTCTGCCCGAGTTGGCTGGTGTCAGACATAAAAGTCTCTTACAATCTTTCTTTCCACTGGCACTTACTAACTGAAGATATAGAATGATGCAATGTAGAAATCTTTTTTTGTTGCCTTCTGTATATCTGTAGAGATTCAGCTCCTCTGGGACTTTTACTTGTTCCACTCTTAAGATTATTTTCTTTAATTTCTTTCTGCTGCTGGCACAATGGCACGTTCATTAATCACTCCAACCCAAGGTGCTTGAAAGAAATTATCTTTATCTGGTGACACAGTTCCAACAGCTTTTGCCTAACAGAACATGTGCTTTTACAGAGCTCCTCCCCTGGATATTTTTGTGTGTCTGGACAGAGAGCCCACTGAAAGGTATAACTGACTGCTACAGGGGGAACAGTTTGGCTGCAAGATAAGGAAAGCAGTCTAGACAGATCTATCTCAGCACGCAGGATAAGATTATTTTGCCTATCTAAAGTTCTGTTCCAATCGTTTAGTACGTTTATATTTTTAGCGATGATATCCTATTTCTTCAAGGATTTTTATGACAAGCAATCATACTCCTCTAGCCTCACAACCTCATCACAGTTTGTTTGGGATTTTAGGTCCTGTGCTCAGGGCTGCTAGCCTCACTACAGACATTCACTTTCAGTGGAGGAAGAATTTCCATATTCCCACTACAGAATTTTCATGTGCAATAGCTGAAGAATTTATGTCTGTTCTAGTATCAGGTGTTTTGACATTTCAGGCTGCAGGGGCATTTGATGCAAGGTGTGTGTCAAAAAGATATGGGGCTACGTCAAGAATGCTGAAGGCTAATGTGGGCCATGTTATGGTACTACGTCGTTGCAGAATCAATCAGTGCCTCTCTCGGGATAGATTTGTGCATACCACGAGAATAACCCCCAAATACCTGCAAGACTAGACTTGTGGGCTATTAGACAGAAAACCTGGAGTATAGTCTTACACACACTTCTTAGACTACTTTTTTCCCTTTTCCACACACATTTTTGTTGCCTGCAGACAGCCTGCTAAGGAGTCTTGTGTTAGTGGAAGGGGAGACTAAGTCCAGTAGCATTTTAGAAAACCTTGTTGGAAAGTGATACAGCTGGAGTCACTGCATTGAACTCTCATCCTCTCTGAAATAAGAATACAGCAGAAAATATTTAGAGGAAGCAACAAAAATAGACTGCTGTGTGAGGTAGAGACAGAAAGGTCAGGCTGTTAGATGCTGTGAAGAAACAAACAAGGGATGATGCAGTAGGTATATGCAAAATTTTCCTTTGGTTCTGCAAAAGCATGAGCCGAAGGGAGTTCCCGATGAGGTTAAAATGGCAATAGACCTCAAACTGATTAAATGTGTCTCTCCAAAAAAAGCACACAACTTTCAGAACTCATTACTCACGCAAAAGTTTTAGGAGCAGTTGAATAGGAATTTCTGCTGCTACCTTAAATAGAAAATAACATGGAAGAGGTTATAAAACTTCATGTTCCAGGATGAAAGTCAGTCACTTCCTATTTGGGGTCAGGAAGACACTTCCCTGCAGGCACACTATTAAGGATTGTCCATTGCAGGATTTTTTAGCTTTATATTTCAGGCCAAATACTGCCAGTGACAGTGTTTCACTGGATGAACCACTGTTTGGTAACTGCTGGTATACTCTGTTCTAAATTTAAACCCCTTTTTCAAATGTCTTGGACCATGCTGCCCCAACATTATTAATTTTTTCTTTGTCATACACAGGCATAAGAAATAAGAGGACATAATTTCCCTGCTGATCTGAACATGTATCTACAAACTTTTTTTAATCAGAGCAGTGTGTGTAGACGAGGAAGTTTTCTGATAGTTTATTTTCCCTAAAATACTGTAGGCTAAATCCTGTCCACTCTGGGTAACAAAAGCCAAATTGAAGCAATGGTCACTAATTTAGTACCAGTCTATTTGTACATTTGAGAGCAATAAAACACTCCTACGTTTTTACTATGGTTCTTATCGTGAGTGAGCAAGCTGCTAGTTAATGGTGTTACTGACTCACCTTCCTGTCTGCCCTGACTTGGGGAGATAGAAAAAGGATGGGACAGTGGGCATTGTCAGAATGGACAACAGCAAGCGAACGCCTCCTGATAACCCTCTAATGGGGCATCAAGCAGTCATCAGTGCAGAAAGCAGAAAAAATGCAATTAATCCTCTAAATATGAGAAAATCTGCTGTCATTTTCCAGAAAATAACCTCAATTGACTGAAAACTCTTTCAGCCAGTTTTTAAAGTGGAAAAATATTAAGTACATGCGGTCTTTCAGAGATAGGAATTTCTGATCTGCTTTAAAGGATAAATATGAAGGCTACGTTGTGCGCCCTCCCTGAAATACTTGGAAAAGTCTTGTTCACAAGGAAAGCATCCTCTTTTCCTTGATCCTCTACACCAGATGGCCTCTGTTTGCCATCACTATGTTAGCAATGGCACACACATTTTGGGCTGTATGGCAAAGCTTGAGTCATGAAAGTTGAGGTATGTGGTACAGAAAAAAGGCTCTGGTACACCAATAAACCTGTATCTCTAAGTGGTAAAAGTATATGGGATTTTATCTCTTATTTTATTGGGTAGATTAATTACAGGCTTGTAGCTGTCATCCCACAGTTAAATTACAAGAGTCTTACTTATTTTTCACTCTCTTACTCAGTCCTCTCCATACTTAAATCTCACTCTCAGAGTGAATTTATTTTCCACGTGGAACATTAAAATGAACTCTCCTGAACCGTACGCTGCTCAGAGAAGTCGCATCTATTTAAAAATATAGATATATTCCTATGGGTTTATGCAGTCAATAACTCAAAATAGCTTGTGTTTACCACAGCACAGCTATTGTGAATTTAGTCATTCCCACAGAGGGTCTTTGTTACGTTTGAAAAATAATGATTTTGAAATCAAAGGATCTGGTTCTTATTTACACAACTGTTCCAAGAGGCCTTATAGTGGTTGCAAATGACATTGCACAGACCTCCTGGTCTCAAGCACTGAGACATGAGACTTTCACAGCATTGCCTTGCTCAGACTTCCCACAGCGTATGACCCTTCTTCTGGCCTGGGCGCAGCAGAGCCCTGTGGTCCCTTCCCCGGGGTGCTGGGTGGAGCCCACCCATGGTCTGTGAGCCCTTTTATGAAATATTTCATATGGTTTCTCCTGATGTGAATTCCCCATGTGAATTTCTTACATTCTTACTATTGTCTCACCTCCTTGTTACTATTTGATTGACTTTCTTTTTGTGGTGTTTGGCTATGTTGTGATTTCAGATTTGTATGTGCATTTGTATTACTTCGTCACTTGAAATGCTGAATAAAGTTACCTTTTTTTCACATTCAGAGGAGTTGCTTACCTGGTTTGTATGCATTGGGTTCCCATTCATTTCCAAGCAATGTCTCTTCAGTGCAGAGTAGCTCTTTTCCAAGAAGCGTTGAGCCAGGTCGTTAACTGTAACAGCAATTTTCATTTCTCTTTTCTCTGTAGGAGTGTTCATTGCTCCAGGCATAACTTAGGAGTAGAGATGCCTCTAATCTGCAGCCCCCTGGAGCAGGAGTTTTCAAACTTTACCTCTGATAGGACTACTTGAGATCAGCAAGTTGTGAGAAGGGCATAGATATCACTAATAAACATTTTTAGGTCATCTGCCCACATTTGTCATGGAGTCCTGCCTGCTTGTACCCCAGCATTCGCCACCTGACTGTTGGTGTGTCAAGATACAGCCAAAAATGCCTGTTTCCTCACTGACTTTAAAAGGGACTTAGAAGAACTGGCTGATGTGTGGAACAGCAGGAGAGGATTTGCAGTCAGGTTCATCACAATCAAAATGGTGACGGGTACATAACTGGGGGTACATAACGGGTCCCACACAGGGACCACAAGGCCTGCCTGCACTCAGCGGTCTTCTTCCTCTTCTTTGGAGGATGTAAGCATGCACAAATATTGCCGAAAGAAAACTTCTGATTTTGTGTATTAGGTATTTCTTGTTATAAAAAAAATAATAAATTCCATAGGATAAATGATTTAATTTGGCTTTCAGCTTAATATCTTCTTATATGGGGGCAATTTCTATCTCCACTGTATTGTCTTTCAGCTGTAATATTTTCTTCACTTTGCAGCCAATTTATTGAAGTCATTTGCCACAGAAGGTTTTGAAACATATTATTTATGGCTCCAGACTGTCACCCTCAGACAATATTCTGAAATGATATAATGCAGCTGTACATAATATTTCTATATTTTTCTACACTTTGTTAGTTTTTTGTGTGCTTTGCCCTTTAAAAAATATAAAAGATAATATTTATTTTATCTTGTGTTAGAATTCTGTAAGAAGATACATGAAAGCTAATAGAAATTATCTTTTCTGTTCCATTTTTGAAGTTTTTTGATGAAGTCCTATAGAGCAAAAGGGCTATATAAGTTCTGGTTAATTCACTTGAGTGTGTGAGCAAACTCCATACTTCTTTGTCTTTGTTATATCTGGATTTGGGATTTCAAAGTGCTTATGAGACTATTTTCATTGTTAGGAAGGGAAGTTACATTTTTTTAGAATCCTTGAATGAATGAGTGCACAGTTAGCATGACATATGAGACTCATTTCCTCATTTGTTACTATTTTAAACATATACTTATCCTCCCACTGTTCCCGAAAAAGTTCTGTTTCATGTAGATTCTCTGTCAAAAAAAAAAACCTATAAAAACTGACATAGCTCCTTAACCTGGCAGACAATGGGCAGTCCCTTTAAATAATGAATAAGAGTGGTTGATGCCTGTGAGGGTCACATTTTGATTGGGGTCCCTTTGGCAATGCTGGGCATGTTCTACGTACCAGCCAGGCACTCTAGGTTTCCTTAGAGTTGACGGAGAGAAATGGGCACTTCTTGGGTGCATTTAATCCGCATTGAAGACAGAAGTATAGAAGATGTGGGTGACTTACACTCTAACTGTAAAAGGAAAGTCAAGAATCCTCCACCTGGGAGTTTCTCTCATTCCCTGGTCCTGAAGTCAATCCCTGCCCCGTTCCTGGCATAGCTCGAAACTTCGTAGAGCTGCGGTGCCTACCTACAGCTTTGGTACAGCATCCAGAAGTGACTGGGGTGCCATATCCAGACATCCTACTTGGTGGGAATAGATATTGTTCACTTTGCAAGGGATTGTTATAGGGCTGCATTCACTGGGTTCGTGAATTCCTCCTTCACCCCAAGATTTGCACTACTGCTCAAATGCAGAAATGGTCTTGTGCTTAGACTATTTGTAAATGCTTGCATGCATTACACTGGTTGGAAGTACAGTGTTTTTCATCCTACCCGCCTCCGCTTTTTCATGTCAATGCTATTGTGTGATCTCCTGGACTTCAGAGATTTGCATGTGTAACAACTCTTATCCTGAATTTTGTCATGCTTGTAAAATTGTGAGTAGTTGCTGTATATGAAAAATAAGAAGTAATGAAGTAATAAGAATACTGATTTGCAGAGTGCTATTTAATGCAAGCTTGCCAAGTGTATCTTCTAGAGATTTAATGAAGACCAAAGTTGTTTGTGATAACCATATAATTAAAAGGCAAATATTCTCTTCTCTCATGGTCACTGATGTATTGATATGGTTGGTTGTAGTAAATTAAGTTGCACCTGAAATGTTATTTCCTCCATCATGTTTGCTGAGAGACCAGCACAGAGTGTTTTAAATGTGCTTCCTCATTTTAACTTCAACTGAGTTCCTTTGAATTCTATTACTTGTAGTTTGTAAAATCATTCTGTTTAGGGTTTTTTTTATTTGCTTTGAATCTCTCATATTCTCTCAACCTGAATTAAATCCACAAAACTTTAGTCATCTTACTTTATGTGTAAATCATTGTTTTCTCCAATTGTCTTTTTAAGAAACTATCAGGAAAATAACACCTAACCTCTGTAGAAAACCATCTCCTGAACAAAGAGCTATTTTCTTTCTTGCAGACAAAATAGCTACTCTCCAGTTGCTTTAGTGCAAACGTAGTTATACAGTCCTTCTAGCAATTTTTTTTTTTTTTTTCTGACAGAATCATAGGTAAAATAGTGGGTTTGGTTTCCAGGAATTTCTAAAATGGGACAGTGATATTTTTCTTCCTTCTTCTTAGCTTTTACAGAGGAAAATTTCTCCCTGTAGGAAAAAAAATCAAAATTCAATGCCTCTTCTATACATTTTCAAGAAATGCTTCTGCTCATAGTCTCCCATATTGATTTTACAGTCCAGGCTCTCTCAGCGATAAATATACTTGAAAGACTTATTTGGCTAAAATATAGCAATTAACAGGCAAGATGATGTTCTAAAGATTTAGCAGCTAGTTAATTAAATACAGTTGTCCACTAGGAAAGTCATACATGATTTTACTGTAAAATCTATTTTTTCCAATTTGTCTTTTCCTTCTTCTAGCTGAATGTTTAATTAAAGCAATCCAGTTTGGGTTTAAGTGAGAGATACAGACAAGTTATAAGCAATGCACGAATCCAAGCTAAGCTCAGCTGCATGGTGTTGATTGCATAGAGCATGGTCAAGGCTCCCCGGTGATTCTCTTATCTTACTGCGGAGAGAAAGGTTTGGGGATTTTTCAGACCTCGTGCTTTGCTGGTCCGCAGGAGAGCTGCTAAAGATGTGAACAGAAGCATCAATACTGACAACAGTTTTGGCTTAACTGTAAAATAGTCTTGCCTCTTTAAAATCATTTTTCAGCCCCGGTGGTTTAGAGCAGTCAGGTTGTCAGGTTATTGGTGTTGCAAAGAATTCTTCTCCAGGTAAGAAATTAGAAGCAGAGGGAAGAGAGGTACAGAACCTGTGTGTGGACATCTGAACAAGATCTTAATCTTCCTATAAAATTAATGGAGGAGAACATGCCGAGTACTAGTTGTTCCTTACTCTGAGTTGTCCTTGGGAGTGACTTTCCCCCTGTCCATTGACTGCCAATGGAGCTAGGGTAGGGCCACTGGTTTTCTAATTTAGGCACCTAAGTCAGGTACTGAAATTTGGTAAGACAGGAATGGTGACACAGTAATGAGTTTGCTCTTGTGAATTTGCCTGTGAGATACGTTGACCAGTAAATACTTACTGACAGTGGTGTTGATGAGGAATCGTCAAGCTCTGAGCAGGAAATTGGAGCTGACATTTTGGTGCCACTGAACTCTTGGATACTGAATTCACTGGAATTGGTATTTCACCCCCATGGGTGAAAAGCAGCAATATATATACCCCTCCCGTTCTATCGTTCCTGATCAGATGCTCTCTGCCAGCACTGAGTCGTGTAGGGAAAAAATGCTCGGATCCACAATTTCAGTTTACCCAACTCGCACAGAGGGAATTTTATTATCTCCAGTATTGTGGGGAAACACAGAGGTGGAGGGAAGACGTTACTAAGAAATGAACATGGAAAGCAATTTGTCGTTTTCGTGTCCAATTCTGTATGACAGTGATACTCTCTTAATTGAAAGCTGTGTTTTCCCGCAAAAGAAAAGGAAAGTCTGTCTTTTCTACCCTGGAAAGTTCATTGTGGTTGCTAGAGAAAACAGTCTTTGAAGAGACTTTAATGAACATTAAAGTCTGCTTTTACTGAGAGTTTCCCCTGAACCTCTCACAATATAATTAAATGGTGGTCTGGGTAACTGATTGCTATTAACTATTACTGGACATATCCTGCTATTTTCCGAAGAGATCAGAGGTCACACACATGGATATACCAGAATTTTCAACTTAGAGGAAAGGAGCTTGCCAAGGGGTTTTCATACATCTGAGGGCACATCTGGGCTGTGCATGGCATTAAAAATCCCTACCTTAGGTCTGTGTAGCTGGATACGTGCACAGGGACCAGTGTAATGGGAAGGGGAGACACTAGCTTGAGTTCCAGGAGCAGAGCACCTGCAGTGTTGCCTACAAGGTGTCTTGTTCCTCTTTTGGAAGCCATGTTGCAGGTGCAGCTGCCCTGTTCCTGGCTCCAGATTTGGTGTTTTCCGGATTGGTTTGGTGATCCTAGCACCAGAATCCTCTGTGCACGTAGCCTTGTTGTGCAGAAATATTATCCTCATTTTTTGGGGGTAGAGGCTAACAGAAAGGTATCCCTTCCAGTACCTCAAGGGGGCCTGCAGGAAAGACAGGGAAGAGGCTGTTCAGCAGGGCCTGTTGTGACAGGACTGTTGTGTAATGGTTTTAAAATAGAGGGAGGTAGATTCAGATTAGATATTAGGAAAAATTTTTTACAATGAGGCTGGTAGAACACTGGAACAGGTTGCCCAGAGAGCTGGTGGATGCTGCAACACTGGAAACATTCAAGGCCAGGCTGTACGGGGCTCTGAGCAACCTGATCTGGTTGGAGATGTCCCTGCTCCTTGCAGGCGGTTTGGACTAGATGACCTTTAAAGGTCTCTTCCCACCCTAACTGTTCTATGATTCTAGCAAAGTGGCTCATCAGGTTCAAAGTGATGCCTTGTTCCTTAAGAGATAGAAAAAAAAATTAACAGAGTTATCTAGCAACTTAAATATTCACACCTGGCATAAGGCAACTTACTCACAGATCTTGCCAGAGTGGGTAAAGAAAGAAAAAGATAGCTGGCATAAAAAGGTACACAGCAGATCGTCTACAAACTCCCCTGAACCTTTACTCTTGAGTCACCCTCTAATCTTACAGCATCTGTTGAACCCTGACTGCTGTATTAAAACAAGTGCACCTGAAGAAGAGGGATCAGCTACTGAGGAGACTTCTGTTCTCTAATTCTGCATTTGTACCTGCCAGTGCTGTTTTGGTTGTCCTAGCAAAGTGAGATCAAAGAAGCACCTTCCCTATATCCAGGGGAGCTTAGTTGCCAGGGGGTGTACTTTTTTAAAGTAATTTTTTCCCTGAAGTTGACTTGTATGAGTCAGCCAGACCCAGAAAAGGGAGAGTGCGTAGGTGTGAGAGGTTTGCACAAGATTATTACACTCTCTCAATATTCTGTGTTTCTTGTCATCTGTCTGTCGTTTCAGAGAATCCAAAAATTAACCTTGGATGGGAAGCAAAGCACAACTCTTAAATGCTTATTTTTCTGGTGTCTTTTCTTTCATGTTCTGAGGTGCTTTCTGGAAATATACTTAAGTAACTGGCTACAAAAAACATTTGAGATGTGATTTATACAGAGAGGATGGTTTCAGCCACTCCCTTGGAGTACTGTGCGCAGAAGACTGTTGTGTTTGGCTTGTCCCACAGGGAAATAGAGAGATGGGTGTTTTCATCTTCTGTCTGGTGAAAACCCACCTCAAGATGTTGTTACTGTATTTTAGGGAGGGAGATCTGTGTGGTTTGCTCAGGAGTCTTTAGGGAGGTTTTGAGTAATATTAATTATTATTTAAAGGTGGTCACTGGAAACATGGTTAGCAGCAGCTCACCATGGGAGCTTACCAAGGGAGGAGACAGACGGAAATACCAGTAGGTTATCTGGCAAGACCAGTGTAGGTGGAAAGAGAGAAATTAAGTCTGAGTAGAGACACAGTGGAGTGCCCTGTGGAGGAAGGATCTCTGGTATGTCCTTAACTCACAGTTTGGAAGTATTTTGGGGGAAAACAATACTGTCACATGGCCAATACCAACAGATGGGACAAGGAACAGGTTTTTCTGTACATCCTTTTTCCAGGAAAGAAGAAAAAGCTTCAAACTCTTCGTCATTTATTCAGGGACACGGTGAATGGCAGGGAAAAGACAACTGGAAAGCAATAGTGGAGAAACAGCCTGGTGTATGGAGTGATGGGGAAACCATGTGAAAGAAAGAAAAGCAATGTTTAGAGCACAAAAGGAGACAGAAGACACAGGTGAGAAAATATGAGAGGATGGAGAAAGAAGGAAATGTGACTTAAGAGATAGTTATTTATTTTCAAAGAGGGAGAAAAGAAGAAAAAATAAAAGTAGAAATGGTAGCAGTGAAGAAAGAGCCTTAATCAGAAACAGAGTTACAAGAAAAGGAATCTTGTAAGAGAACTAGGGTTAAAGAAATGTTCTTGGAGATCAAAGAGTAAGTAAATTTAGTAAAGTATTGAAAATAAAAAAGGGAAAGTGGATAAGAAAGTTGCTGAAGGAAATATTGATAAGTAAAAGAGAGTAAAGAAGAAAAGGAGAACAAAGTCAAGGGAGATAATTTTTTTTATGCTCTAGAAAGATAGATTCCGACCTATTTTGATATTAGATATCTTTAATATATATTGGACAGACAGTACCAGGGGAACTTTGAGGGGACTGGAGAAACTAATCTGCCTGACCCTGGAAGACAGTGGTGCTGGATGAAGCTCTGCAATGGGAAGGGGAGATGCTGGCTCTAAATTGGCAAGCCCATCAAGTGAGCATCCCTGACCTTCACAGACTTTAGTAGGGCCTTTATGCCAATACAGAGGCCAAGTTTCAGTTTTTAAGGTACAAAACCGCCTTCTCAAACCACACCTAGAAACCTGGTGGAGTCAAATCACTGCCTGGGCTGTACATCCTCACTCACAAAAGTATGATGAAGTCAGTAGGCTTACCAGGATGGTATGTAGTCACCACAGAGAAGGAAAAAGGAGAGGGAAATGATAGAATAATAGAATAATTTAAATGGAAATGGACCTTTGCACACCTCCAAAACATAACCAGTGCTCCAGCGCCAGGCATCTTGAGGGTGCTCTGCAGGACTCGCTCCAGCATATCAAGTGTCTTTCTTTTACTGGGGAGCCTGAAATCACACGCAGTACTCCATGTGAGGCTTTGCAGCAGAGGCACAGGCTTTTGGGCTTATGTGTGTAAGAGCAAAAAAACCCTGAAGGTTATGCAGACAGTGCAAAGGTTAAAAAAATCTCTGTAGCTACACTGTTATTAAATGTTCAAAATCTGGACATTTCCATTTTAGCATAACTGCATTCAGTATTGTAATTCCAGTCCAAGAAAAACACTCTTCTAATAGTCTAAAAGCATGCACTTTAAAAATGATGCCCACTTAAGAAGTAATTTCTCTCATTTGATATTTAACTGCTTCCTTTTTCTCAGATTCCAGATGGCTGTTCGGAGGGAAAGGAAGTTTTGCCCTATCACATGGCTGATATTGTGGAGATTGAAAATAGCAAAGTATACCGGCCAAATTTAGCATTACCTTGCACTCAAATATGCTGCTGCTTATCTACTCTTTTACTATGAAATAATACAGTTTAGTGTCATATATTTATGGTTCACTCTCTTCTGATCAAACAAAACCCTCTTACTCGAGGCAAGAGAAAGGTCTGTTAAACACAGACACAGACACCAGATGGCTCAGGATATTTGTCTTTTTTGAGGATAATGGTAGAGCTTGGAGACAAAACTTGGTTCAGAGGCTGCCCTGAGGCCCCTTGGGGTTACATTTTTTTAAAAAGCAGCCAATAACCCTCGCCTCCAGAACGACAAAACTCATTTCACTGACTCATCTTTCTGATAACAGTCGGATCATCATTTTGAAAACAAGCAAACCCAACCACCAAATCCAAACAATTTCCTTGAATGGAGTGGCAGGGAGAGGCTGAGCTTTTATTTTAGCTGCCAGCTCTATAGTGAGAGTCAGATGTGCTTGGGGGGAGCACCTCAGGGGATGGGGGAAAGCATGTGAAATAACATTGCAGTAGGTGCTACCTTATGGTATCCCTATACCCTTAAGCAAACCCCGCTGTTATCACAGGGAACTTTTGCACTGCATTACCCAGTGCGTACCATTTGCATTCCAAATACCCATTACATAAATATTTGTCATCTGGCTTGTTTTGCTACAAGCTGTGTAAGCTCTTTAGGGCTGCGCCTTGTGATCTGGACGTGGCGTTCATTTAGTCATGTTCAGTTCCACTTCCCTATGACTTCTCTCGTGACTTTTGACCGTTACCAGAGTTTCTCTATACTTCAGCTCACAACTCATAAAATAGTAACCAGGGCTCTTGCTGGCCAAAGAAAAAGCCATTAACCCTTGTGAGGGTCTTGTATACGCAGGTAATGAGGCTGTATCCAGAGGCTTTAGGAGGACCATTAGATTAGAGAGCTGATATATTGTGTAAGGCCAGGCACAGCCCTCTCTGAGGATGTCCCTTTCACCAGGCACACACATACCCACCAAGCAATGAGAAAAGAGGTCTTCAGTTTCTCCGTATAAAAAAGGCATGCATTTATCAGGCTGTCTCTTAAAAAGTTATAGGAACAGCGACTTTCTATGTCTCTTGTGGTCCATCAATACCTTTCTGAACACTTTAAAATGCTCATGATAGAGATATTGCAAGGTAGATACAGGGGAAGATGCACACAATTTTTTGCATAGTCCAGTGTACCTAAAAGATTATCTTTAACCAAAGAAAAGGATTAGATCTACTAAAGGCAGATCAGTAGATGTGCTGCTGGCGCATACACCTAAGGATGAGCCACTACATCACAGGAAAGATTTAAGACTCTTTGTAATCTGGTCACGTTAGTATGGTTTGCTCTTGGCCTTGTAGGAGCTGAATAATAACTGGTCTTACAGAAAAGACGCTGTGAAGATCCACTGTTTTTTAACGACCTTCACTAATGCATATAAAAGATAAGATGGTATCTCACACCATCAGTGTAGCAGAAATCAATGGGCTTACATTTTTTCACTGTGATATCCACTAGCACCAAAACACAGGACACAGTCATTACCTTCTTCTGAGTTGACATCGGGGTGGCCATTTTTACAGCGATGTTCCTTGAGGAGCAGAGAGATGACTACCAGGGTATTGAGGTCTTTGTCATCATTTTTCTTTTCTTGCAGATTTTTCTTTGAATTCGGAGTTCACAAAGTGAGGGACAAGAAGCACCACCGACACATGGAGAGAGCAAAGGCATTGCTTTTTCAGTCTCAGGGTCTTTCTCAAGATATTTTAAGATCAAGATATTTTCAGTACATGGCAAAATAATTGGAGGTGACGTTTTTCTTTTTTAGAAATTTTCAATAGGGTCCGGTTATTTCCACAGTGCTTACGTTAGAACCAAGCCAGTTCAACACAAAAGGAAATTTAAATTAAAAGTTTGTCTCTTTTCTCAGTGTCTCTTCTTTTCTAGGCTTCAGGAAGGGTTGCTTGGAACATAATGATTTTGCAGACAGCAAGAGCATTATGTCAGTGTTGGCAACAAGATAAGATATCATTACTCCTTGGAAGGTGTTTTTTTTTAGGCTGTTTGTGTTCCCTTGTGGTACACCTTCAGTCCCCACCCACACCTGCCGCTGTGTCTGCTCTGAGGGATGGAAAGATTGATTTTGTCTAATTTTACCACCCACTCTGAAGTTGGTGGTTCATAACCTCTGCTGAGACTCTTCACGCTAGATTTTGTGAATGGCAAAGCTGCCTAAACGCCAGCTTCTTCAACGCTGAGCCCCTTTCCTATATAAAATTCCTTACAGAAAAGTAAACCAATCACCCTGTGAACTCGCTGTATGTATGATGGTGGCCTATAGGGTTTATTTTGTTTCCCTCTGTTTTTCTAGCCCTGCACACGCATTTGCATGCACACACACACGTTTTGAGGACTAGCAGAGCATTTGAATGTTGTCGTTCCTATCCCTTCTCTGAGCTGTGAAATTGTTAACGGCACTGACAACTAAGTCAGTATCACAGGTGTCTGACAGGGAACCCATTAAAACTAAAACTCAAAAACTGTAGTTCCAGGTGCTTTGCAAACTCCAACTATTTCTGCATCAGGCATCCACATTTTCTATTTTGAGGTCATTCCAAAGCCACTGCAAAAAGAGACTTTGCTTTTTAGAAAATAAAATAATATAAGAGGTTTTTTTTAAAAAAAAAAATAATATTATTTGCTAATGAAATAAAAAGTCAGAGGCTGGAGAATGCCTATAGGATTTATCTGCATCCAGGTCCTGTTCTGTTTCCCTCGGGAAGTAGAGATCCTGTCGTATTACCCTAGAGGCATGCTCCACATGGAGTAAAACAACATTTCAGCCTGGTAGGAGCTGCCTGTGTGCGTCTGTGCATCCTGGAGAGACTCGCAGCTACAGCAGCCCCGCTCCCTGTGCCTTGCCTTGTAGGACCCCGGGCCAGGTTGCTTCTGGTCCCTGCTGCTATCCTACTGACTGCACCGTCGGAATCCCCTCTCCGTCTATTTTTGGGAGCTGCCAGACCTAAATAACGCTAGAATTGAATGAGAAGGGAACCGAACAAGTACTGAAGAGCTTTGTGATGTGAGGGCTATTCAGGCTTGCCTTTCCCAAAGTGAATTTGCTCAGTACCAGACAAGTTTGTTAGAAGTGTCACAGGATGTTTAAAGGGCAAACATTAGTCACGCCGGTGCAGAGCCCTGTGGTGAGACTAATATGAGGCTTGATTCATAACCTGGATTAACAGAGGATACTTTTCCATGAGAAGGTAAAAGGGGCAGCTCCGACATTAAAGAGTACGCAACACCTAACAACTCTTCTTCTCCTGCAATGAAATCAGTTTGTGGTATATGAAACCGAATTAAGACGACAGTGCCCATTATCATGTGAAATAACATGTGACTCAGTATTGCTAGTTATCCTATCATGAGTAGAGTCTTCATATGGATGTTTTCTGCTTTTTGGGAATCGTAAAGCACATGAGGTTGGGACAGGTGAATGAAAGGCTCTACAGCCCAGCTTGCTTTGCGGGGGAAGACTTAATGCCAAAACTGCTGGCCTGAATGAGAGATGAAAAATAAAAATGTCTTGTTTCAAAGCTCTAGTGTGAAAAATGCAGCAGCTTTGTGCTGTGCTTTGACCAGTTCTGTAATGAATGGTGACATTTGACTAGCTTCTCACTGTGAGGGGAAGTTTAACACAAGTGTGCTGGCGTCTTAAAGATCAACTGTGCCTCTCTGACATTCCCTTCTTTAGTAAGAAAGCTGGCATCGCTGCATGTGGGAGCAGTCAGGGTCTTCTTGAGGTCTGCCCCTAAGTAGCCCTCAGTATCATGCACAGCTGCACGAGTCCATTAATACGTCCCTCTCAAATGCCCATCATTTCAATTTAAAGATCACTTCAAGACCACATATACTTCCATCCCATGCAAATCTGCATGCCCTCTCATTTTTAGTGTGGAAAATTCTTTGCATCAGAAATATACTGAGATTGCAGAAAGAGCTCACAGGATAATAGAAATGTTGATTGCAAAGGGCTCTAGTCTGACCTCCCACTTGAAGCAGGAGTATCATCAATGTTGGATCACATCAGATGTCAATTTCTATAGCCAAGGCTTGAAAACCTTCAAGGCTGGAGATGCCTCAGTGTCTCTGGGTCCTTGTTCCATTGCTGCACTACCATCCCAAAGAAGCAGCTCTTTATGACAGTGGCAAGAAATTACATAGCAATAAAAGTTTCCTGTGTTATTGGGTTTTTTTTGGTTTGTCACATGTTTGGAGGCCTCCATTTGGGACACCTTCAGCTGACTGGCATAAGTTGGTGTTGCCTTTCAATATAATAAATTACAAACCTCATATGAACTCAGATGGCAAATTTAAAGCCTGTGAGGATTTGTAGCAAAGAAATTAGCTGTGCAATGATGTCATTAAACCATAGTGAGAACTTCTGTTTGCTTTTCATTGCATAAAACATAGAATAGTTTGGGTTGGAAGGGACCTTTAAAGGCCATCTAGTCCAATCCCCCTGCAAGGAGCAGGGACATCTCCCACCAGATCAGGTTGCTCAGAGCCTCGTCCAACCTGGCCTTGAATGTTCTCAGAGATGGGGCATCCACCACCTCTCTGGGCAACCTGTTCTAGTGCTCCACCACCCTCATTGTAAAAAATTTCTTCCTTATACCTAGTCTGAATCTACCTCCCCCTAGTTTAAAATCGTTACACCTTGTCCTATCACAACAGGCCCTGCTAAAGAGTTTATCCCTGTCTTTCCTATAAGCCTCCTTTAGGTACTGGAATAGAATCATAGAATCATGGAATGGTTTGGGCTGGAAGGGACCTTCAAAGGTCATCTAGTCCAGCCCCCCTGCAAGAAGCAGGGACATCTTTTAGTAGATCGACTAGATCAGGTTGCTCAGAGCCTCATCTGACTTGGCCTTGAGTGTTTCCAGGGAAGGGGCATCCACCACCTCTCTGGGCAACCTGTGCCAGTGTTCTACAACCCTCAGTGTAAAAAATTTTTTCCTAATATCCAATCTAAATCTACCTCCCTCTATTTTAAAACCATTACCCCTAGTCCTTTCACAACAGGCCCTACTGAACAGCCTGTCCCCATCTTTCCTGTAGGCCCCCTTGAGGTACTGGAAGACCACTATAAGGTCTCCCCGGAGCCTCCTCTTCTCCAGGCTGAACAACCCCAACTCTCTCAGCCTGTCCTCATAGGAAAGGTGCTCCAGCCCTCTGATCATCTTCGTGGCCTTCCTCTGGACTTGTTCCACCAGGTCTATGTTTTTCCTGTGCTGGGATCTCCAGAGCTGGACATAATACTCTAGGTGGGGTCTCACTAAGGCAGAGTAGAGGGGGAGAATCACCTCCCTCTACCTGCTGGCCACTCTCCTCTTGATGCAGCCCAGGATGCGGTTGGCCTTCTGGGCTGCAAGGGCGCATGGCCTGCTCATGTTAAACCTTGTCCACCAGCACTCCCGAGTCCTTCTCTTCAGGGCTGGTCTCGATCCATTCTCTACCCAGCCTATATTTGTGTCTGGGATTGCCACGACCCAGGTGCAGGACCTTGCATGTGGCCTGGTTGAACTTCCTGAGGTTTGCATGGGCCCACCTCTCCAGCCTGTCAAGGTCCCTCTGGATGGCATCTCTACTCTCCAGCTTGTCGACGGCAACACACAGCTTGGTGTCATCAGTGAACTTGCTGAGAGTGCACTCTATCCCAATGTCCATGTTGCTGACAAAGGTGTTAAACAGGGCCAGGCCCACCTGGACCCCTGAGGGACGCCACTGGTGACCGGTCTCCACTTGGATATCGAACCGTTGACCACCACTCTCTGAGTGCAGCCATCCAGCCAATTCCTTATCCACTGAGTGGTCCGTCCATCAAACCCATGTCTCTCCAGTTTAGAGATAAGGATGTTGTGCAGGACAGTGTCAAGTGCTTTGCACAAGTCCAGGTAGATGATATCCGTTGCTCTTCCCTTGTCCACCAATACTGTCACCCCATCATAGAAGGCCGCCAAATTGGCCAGGCAAGATTTGCCCTTGGTGAAGCCATGTTGGCTGTCACCAATCACCTCCTTATTTTCCATGTGCATTAGCATGGTTTCCAGGAGGATTTGCTCCATGACCTTGCCAGGCACAGAGGTGAGACTGACTGGCCTGCAGTTCCCCAGGCTTTCCCTTTTTAAAAATGGGGGTTATGTTACCCCTCTTCCAGTCAGTGGAAACCTCAGCAGACTGCCATGAGTTCTCAAATATGATGGACAGTGGCTTAGCAACTTCATTCGCCAGTTCCCTCAGGACCCAGGGATACATCTCATCAGGTTCCATGGACTTATGCACCTTCCGGTGCCTTAGATGGTCTGGAACCTGCTCTTCTCCTACAGTGGGCAGTTCTTAATTCTCCTAGTTACTGCTTTTATTTTCTGCGACTTGGGTGATGTGGCCTTGCCATTGAAGACTGAGGCAAAAAAGTCTTTGAGTGCCTCAGCCTTCTCTGTGTCTTGGGTAACCAGGTCAAATAGGTCAGAGTCCTTGAAAAGGAGTGTTGAATGACTCATGGAGTCACTTTGCACAGGGTGGAAAGCTTAGGGCTGCTCAGGCAGGTGAGAGGGAGGCATCCAACTCCCTCCCTCTTTCTCAGAACTTGCACTGGGCCACTGTTTCCCTACAGGGCAGAAAGTTGGTTCTTCAAACAGATATCTAACCAGGACTGTGAATCTAAGCTCCCTTCATGGCTTCATTAGTCGCCACATATCAGCTAAGTTGATGTCATCAATATGCATGGTATATGCATGATCTTGTCCTCTTCAGCCGTGAGGTGATGTGGCCTAGTTGTAGCTAATGCTGGGGGGCATTACGTGCCATGGGGATGGGCTAGGAGCATGCTGTCTCTCAACTCTCCTGCTGCGCGGTGGTGTGGGGAGGTGCCAGTAGCTCTTACTGGAGATGCTGGTAGCTCTACTGGCAGATTTACAGAAGTGCATTTCATTCCTTGTCCGAGGTTGTGGTGAAGTGTTACTCGCATTCCTAAGCAGCCAAAATGCAAAAGGGCTGTGTTTCAGTGGTAAGTGAAAGGATCTCTTTGTGCAGCTAATCTTGCAAAGTGCTGCGGAGTTTGTCACGACGCATGACCACTACCTAATGCAGACCAGTCACTCAGCATAGTCCATAGGTCTTTAAATTCAAAAGTTCTGTAAATACTTCACCTGGTCTGGAGAAAAAAAATCAAAAGAAAGTGCATAAAGCAATCTAATGCCACTACAGGAAGTATAAATCTTCCCTATTCGGGGTGCAAAAATCTCAGCAAGCTTTATTTCTTGCTTGCTTGCATCTATATCATTGCTTCTGCTTCTCTATTAGGGGACGAAGGGTCAAACAGCTTCCTTCGCCTGGGACTGCCTGTGAGGTGTCTGCTGCACCTCTCTACAGAGCAAACGGTGCAAAATTCCTCCTCTTCTGAAATGTCAGACCTGCATTTTTGCACACGTAAGATCTGCATGTCTGTAAAAAGCAGCAAGACCTGTGATTATTTAGCCATTGTAGAGTTCAAACCTTTCAATTTTCCCCATAGCTTGTGCTTTAAGACTCTGTTGATGGGCTGTGCCTGCTCCTGGAGCCTTGTATGCAATTCCTGTTGACTTTAATAAAAACTGTACAGGGTATCTGAGGCAGAAGTAATTTCATAATATCATTTTCCTTTCTGCCCCATATTGCTGTATTGTGTAGCATCTGTTTAATAAGCTTCTTTTTCCCACTGGAAATTCTCCTCAATCCATAGTGGACTGTTGACTGCAAGCCAACTAACTTTTAAAATTTGAAATATTTTAGCTAAATATTTGTGTCACAAAGAGTGAGATCCCAGCCATGACTTCAGTTTATAGATGGCCACCTGCCTCTGGTAAATTCTTCACAGGACTCAGCTTGCAGTGATTACCTGGAAATTTCATATGGTCCTTTTTCTTTTTGTTTTTTTTTTTTTTTTATGGGAAGAGACACAGTTAAATTCCACTTAAAGCTGAGCCTTAGACACCTCTGGAGCAAAAGCTGCTGATAGGATGAAATTTCTCTGTGGTCCACACCATGATTGTCAATGTGGGCAACAAACACGGGCTGTGTGGAAACCATCAATTTGCTTCCCCTTGGGGCATGAGTTGGGTTCACACTGCTGAGAAAGTTGCTGTGATGTGGAGGTGCTTGGAGATAGAAATGAAAGCCCCTGTGCCATGATCTCTGTGTTAGGGAGCAATGGGGATGTTGAAATGGCAGGGGGCCTGTGGCTGGGTGGACCTGCTTGCTGGGGGTTAGTGCCTCATCACACTGTGCAGCCCCTGCTCTGCAGCCCCGTTCAGGTGGGGTTTGTGCCCAAGGCATGCAAGGAGCAATTATTTCAGTATTGAGTGGATAGCTGGCAAATACCTCAGTCAAGACTTTATCTGGAACCTCTTGGTTGTTTGGGGTTTTTTTTTATTATTATTTCCTCTTTTTGAGCACAGTAATGTAGATATCTATTTTCAGTCATGCAGCAACTTGGGCATCAGGATTTAAGGGTGTTCGTTTCCCTGTTCAGGCTTGTTTATGTTTTCCTTCAGTCCTACTGTTCCTCCATCCTTGGGAACCCCAACGGCTTTTGCTCAGCTTCCTCTAGAAGCAATGTGTGCATAAAATCATGGGGATATAACCAGTCTTTAGGACTGACCTCCGCTAGCTCAGCTGTCGCTTCCCTTAGATGGCAGCTCTTTCTGGGTTAGTGTCAGGAAACTGAGCACTTCCTTCCCTTTTGCCTCTTCCATGCAGACCCACAGAAAGCAGAAGATGACCGCAGGGTATCAGAAACCTTCTCAAAGACAGGTGCTTGCTGCCTTGGGCATGAAGCAGGCTGTTTTTCAGTGAAGGCTTTACTGATGCTCATAATGAACAAAAGTTCAGTTAGAAGGCGGCTTTCCTTCATATATAAGAAATCAATTGCTTTTTAAATTGAATTTATTTTGTATGGAAATGTCATTTCTCAGGGTGAGTGGCTGACGAAGCCTTTTCATCCTACATGAGTAATCCAAACTCTGCCCACATTTGTTGTGACTGAACATTTTACCAAGCCACGGTTGATTGGTGTTAAAAGAGCGTAGGTGATTCAGTTGAAATGCTAGTGACCTCATGGTGAGAGGTAATGCCACGACTGGCCCCAGTGAAGTGAGGTACAGTGGGGTGGATATGTCTGCCCGGGAGAGTCCTCCGAGCAAGGGCTGCAGGTGGCCTGCCGGGACAAGCTGAGTGAACTTTTGCTGTTGGTATTAACACCAGATCGGCTGCGTAGTCCAGGAGATGGTGGTAATCCAGTGCCTTCTGTGTGCATTGCATTCAGGCAAAACAATGAGAAAAAAAAAGACACTTCAGAATAGCTTAGGCTGGGCAGCGCAAGGCCAGGGATTGTGCAGGGATGAGTCTGTGTCCTGCTTCCGCCTCATTTGAGCTTGAGGAGGCTGCTCACCCAGGCTATTTGCACTCTACCATCAGAGGTGCAAAGCCGTGGGAAACACAGTCCTTTCTCAGCTTCTGTACCAGCAGCGTGCTCAGCCCTCTGAATACAGAAAGATTTATTTTGCTGTGTAAGTCTGGAGTTTGTCTTTGCATAGAAAAGTAATCAACTCAAAAAGAATAGATTTTGCTTTAACCTATGGGACAACTGAGATCTTTATTGAATGCTCCATGATTTGCTCGACTTTGTCATGGATGCTTCCTCAGGTACTTCACAGAAGCTCTGTCCACAGCAAGTAGTTTCCAGAGCTTCCTCTAGGCTTAACTCACCGCCTTAACTCTCACAGTGCTTTGATGCTGAGAAGAATTAACTCAGCAGTTCTCTTAGATCTCTTTCGTTAAGATATTTCAACTGTAGGGTAGATTAAGGTTGGACCTAATCTACTGGACCGTTTATCTACTTTTATTTTGTGTGCATAGCAAAACTGTCATCATGCAGCTGAGCATGTATGAACCTGTATGTGGGTAAGCAGAGAAGGGAATTAGGGTCTCTTTTATTACATGCCAGCTCCTAAGGATTTCGGGCACATCTACTCAGCGAGGAAAGGCAATCCCAGACATCAGTACTGTCTGGAGCTGCTGGAATTACACATGAAGTCTCTCTGGCACCAGTTTTCTGCTAGTTTAAGTACTTTGGTACTCACACATACACTTGTGCAGACCTGTCCCAGGAAGAGTCAAAGGAGGCAGTGGCTCCTGTTCTAAGCTGTGTCACCTCTCTATATCCCAAGTATTTTCCTCCAGGTTTCATACAGTATGAGGTGATTTTGACTCAAAGTTTAAACTTACAGAGAATGGAGAAAACCTCTTGTAAACAATATACTCAGTGCAATCAATATGTACTGAGGAAGGAGAACAACTTCCTTGCACCATTTAATCCCAAAGAGAGGGCAGGAGCCAGAGGCACCCCAACAGGCTTTGCTGTTGCTAGCAGTGTAGAGAAAAATAATAGAATCATAGAATGGTTAGGGTTGGGAGGGACCTTTAAAGGTCATCTAGGCCAACCCCCCTGCAAGAAGCAGGGACATCTCCCACCAGATCAGGTTGCTCAGAGCCCCATCCAACCTGGCCTTGAATGTTTCCAGGGATGGGGCATCAACCACTTCTCTGGCCAACCTGTGCCAGTGTTCCTCCACCCAGGAGGTATCTACCTCCCTCTATTTTAAAACCATTACACAACAGGCCCTGCTGAAGAGTTTCTGCCCATCTTTCCTATAAGCCCCCTTTAGGTACTGGAAGGTCACTATCAGGTCACCATGGAGCCTCCTCTTCTCCAGGCTGAACAGCCCCAACTCTCTCAGCCTGTCCTCATAGGAAAGGTGCTCCAGCCCTCTGATCATCTTCGTGGCCCATGTCTGGACTCGCTCCAACTACATCTAAATATAATAAATATTAGAAAATAAATGCTAGCAGGATCCTACTGCACAGGGGAGAAGGGAAAGTGTGTTGCAGATGTGTTCTTGCGGTATATTGGCAGTTGAAATCAAACAAAATGAGGAGGAGGAGGATAGGAAGTACTGCCATGTTGACACCACCATGCCATGACATCCTAAGAAACAAACCATGGGAGTCTCTGCCCTGGGAAACCCAGAATAACTGCACGTACTTCTCAAGGTCAGTGTCTATAGGCAGGACTGAGCTGTGCCTCAACCTAAAAACATATCAACATCCATATTCAACTCTGTAGATGACTGTGAGCATTTTGGAATTTAATGGCACCTTTCTGTCAAGATCATCTGGCCTTAAGATCTAGGGTAGTCCTAGCTACAGCCCTATATTAGGGTGCTTATGGCAGGGGTGCATGGGGCTGTCTTATTGACTCAAGGGAAGTCACTAATATGTTTGGTCATAATATTTTAGTGATGAAATAATGACTGTAGGACTTTGCTTAAGATTTGATGTTGCTGAGAAGCATGTTTATCCAATTGCTGTCAGGCGAGCTCTTGGTATGAAAGGGCAGTGGAGTGAAACATCCCTCCGCTGCATCTCAACTCTTTAGCTCTTATCTTGTTATTTTTTAAAATTTATTTTGTTTCCAAACCAAAGTGATTGATTTTCTTAAATCATTTTCCTGACTAAGCAAGGGGCTCTGTTGTCTCTGAGCCAGGGAAGCATTCAGTCACTATTCATTCTGGATGGTGCAATGATTCATAGATGTTACAAAAAAGAAGAAAAACCCTCAGAGTAAGCAAATTGAGTTAAATTCACAAGAATCAGGCTTAGCTAGCTGCTTTGTATCACTGAGGTGTTGATGTGTTACTGAATTGATGGATCCCAGCTTTAAACCTTCCACACACTCCTAATTTTGTCATTCCTCCAAACCAGAACCACAGGTGCCTTCTTTGTAATGGTTTCTGGTAGAGTTGCTGCGGAGGAGATGTTCAAGGTGCAGAACGGACTGTATGGCTCAACGCTGTGCTTAAGATCTTGCTTTTTAATAAGCTGAACAGAAAAATTGAGCTTATTTATCTACAGACCCTAAAGGCTTTAAGTCCACCTTAAAAAAAAAAGTCTCGATTTAGTGGTTCAGGTTACTTCCTGACATGGTGATTTCAAGAATCACTATTAGTAATTATATTGCATGAGTAGCATAATGGCATTTCTTTATTATCATTAACATCTAGGACCAGATGTGTTCCTTGCGTTACTTGATTTTAATTGACTTCACATTAGGAACAGGGCTCATGTGAATTTGCCCCAGGCGCTTGTAATCCAACTTGGGTGTCATTGCTCTGACACTGAGTGGATGTGGCAGGAGCCACATTGATTTACACGAGAGACTCCAGGGGAAAGAAGTGGAGGAGGTGAAGGGAGACCATGGCGCCTCGGGGGGAAAGCATCTTTATGTTATCTCATCCTCTGTGGGCAGTGCAGAGTCCTCTCCTCAAGTCATCTCTGACCAGGTGCCATGTCATGGCATGTTGGCAGGACGTGCTCACTGGCTTTTATGGCAGAAGTTAATTCCCGCGTGGCTTCAGATGGGCCAACTACAACTCCTCTCTCTGTCTCAAAGGTCCCCAGAATGCTGAAAGCTGGCTATAATTCGCCAAGAATTGTGTGGTAGCCTCGTGTCTTTGAATGCTCACTTATTTCCTGCATATCCCTTGGCAAACGCTGTATCCTGAGATCTGTACCCACTTAGGACACCCACGGGCTAGGTGTCAAACCTCTGTCTGCCTCTGTGACACCTCTACAGCTGAATCATTACTGAGCACGTAGACAGAAATTTGTAATAGATCACAGCAGTAACCAGAGATTTCTTCCACTTCTAACACATTTGCTGTTTCATTTGAGGATGGGTAAAACAGGATTTCAGCTTCCAGGAGAGCAGATAAACAGTGACACCCAGAATTTTCCTCTCATTTTCCAGGAGCAACTTCAGCCACAGGTAGTCCCAGGACCATTCTCAGGAGCCCACCAAGAGTGAGGAGCCAGCTGGACCAGTAAAACAGAAAATCTTTGATCCAGCTGACCTGTTGTCCCCTTTCTTGGGGTCACGGGTCAAATATGTCTCCATTTGCCGGACAGAGCCTTGTATTCTGGTGCCCCTGTGCCCTGCCTCATAATGGCACAGAGGAGCATCTTTGAGTACCCTCCACATGCAGCTCACCATGACATGCCTTGCTTTGTATATGGTTCAGTGAATATTGCAGCTTATCTAGAGAGCTGAGCATATACAGACTTTTCAAGGTTAGTGGACTTACAATGCTCAGCATTGCTGAGATGGCTGTTAAATGCAGATTTACAAGAACTAACCTTAAATCTGGAATATATTTTCTCACTGCGTCTATGCATTGTTACTGTACTGTTGGACAATAATAATTTAATTCACTATAGTTTGCTGAATAGCTTTTTACACAGGATGAATCTCAGTGATATAACTGAAAAACGTGGACAGAACTTGCCCAGGTTTGTGTATGCCTGAGGGAGAATGAGTCCCCCTGTTAGGGGGAAGAGCCAAGCTGGGATGGAGTCCCAGTGGTGAACTTGCTCTTCCTGATGCCACCAGGCATATGGGAGATGAGGTAACAGTGGTAGCTTTGTAGGAGTCCATCTTGCCTAGCAATAGCCATACATTCACCCATACCTTTACGTCTCAAATTTCAGCAGCAGTGAGCCTGAGTTTCCAAAGCTTTTCTAGTGAAAGCGAAATGGACCCTTTGCTACTCCCTGCAGTCTGCTGTCCTGAGCAACTACTCGTCTTGACCGCCAAAAACTTGCTCTATATAGGACCACCTCTGACGAATGCAATAGGTTTGTTGATTAGCATGAATTTACTCCTGACGTTTTTGCATCTGGGACAGAAAAACCCATATGGCTGTTCAAACTGAGGGCTGACTGGCTAGATAGCAGCTCTTCGGAAGAGGACCTGGGGTTCTAGCGGATCCCAAGTTGAACATGTCAGCAGTGTGCCCTTGCAGAGGTGGATGCATACTGAACTACATAGCAAGAGAAGAGTGCAGCCAACAGACCAAAGGAAGGGGCTAGTCCTCTCTATTTGGCACTGTTGAGATTGCATATCGATTGCTGTGTCCAGATTAGGGACCCCAGTGCAAGAAGTGTATTGAAAAGCTGGAGCAAGTCCAGCTGAGGGCCACTAAGATAGCTAAGGGGCTGGGATTAGACTGGAGAAGACAAAGCTAAGGGCTGTTTTCCTAACCTAAAAGGGAATTGCACAGAAGATGGAGTCAGACAGTTCTCTGGGTACACAGGGAAAGATGAAAACCAAGTTGCAGCAAAAGAAATTCTGGTTAAACATAAGGAAAAAAATTCTGTGAGAGTAGTCAAACACTAAAGCAGGTTGTGCAAAAAAGCCCACAATATCTTTGTATTCGGAGACATTAAAAACTTGACTAGGCGAGGCCCTGAGCCAGCTGAAGATAGCCCTCGGGGGTGAGGAGAGAAGAGGTCAGCTTGAGTGACTCTCAGAGACCACTTCTTGCATGATTCTATGTTTTTTTTTTCTCTTTGTGATGTCCTGGACACATTCATGTGCTCTGTGTTATGGATCAGTGTATATTCAGGCAAGCTGACTGCAAACTCCTTAGAAAGTAGCATTCCCATAGCGTGAGAGAGAAAAGGCCCCATTCATTTTGACAGAAGCTCCCCAGTGTGCTCAGGAAGGGGGAGCTTATGTCATCCTCTCCCCCCATCCTCTTTGCTGTAGCTCTCTAGCACAGTCTAACACTTATACGCTGAGTTTAAAGGCAGTGGGAAAACTTGTACTCATTTATTCTAGAAGGTCACTTCAGACGTCGTATCTGGATTCTGGGAGGTCCAGCCATGACTCAATCTTCCAGCTTAGCTGATTTAGGTAGCAAGAAGCCAACTGCATTGCTCATGTTCACACATCCAGCGTGAGTCAGTAGCTTGGCTTAAAGTTATAACTGCAAGCCCCTGGCTGCCGAAGCTTTCGTCTGTCACCTGATGCTTCCTTTTTGTTTTGACTTGACCCTGGTCCTAACTCAGTGCTTTCAGAAACCAGCCGTAGCAGTGTGACCTCTAATACCTTAAACCTGCATGATCCCAGCAGCTGAAGAAAATACTGATCTGCAGTGGACTTCCCAGGCGCATGGGTTTGACCTGGGCAGGTTGTTCATCCAATGTGCACTGAAAGGCTATTCTCCACCATGCCCTCAGTGCCAGGCTAGCTCGCAGGGAATGACAGTGAGCTGGTGCTCCTTGCTGCCAGGATGCAGCAGGCACCTCTGGCACGGGAAAAGGGTGATGGGTGATCACTGCACCATCTGAGAGCAGGTCCAGGCAGGTCTGGCAAGCTCAGTCCCAACTGCAAGTGCTGTCTTGAAGAGAGCAGCCACATCCTGGATATGACTCCACTGAAATTTCCAGATAAAGAGTTTATTTGTTTGTCGTGTACAGTCCTTCCATTGTGCTTTGCAATGGTCCGAGTGCACCCTGAGCACAACCCTTCAAGACATGCTACTTGCCTGCACAGCCCTGCAGAATGATTTGGGCACGTCGCTTTGGGCCGTTATCTGAGGGCATTTGATTTGTCTAGTCAGGAACAGTTTCAGGATGAATTAATGTTTATATCTGTGAAGTACAACCTGAAACCCTATGTTTTCATCAAGGCAATCTGCCCTTCTCCTGAAGTAGAAGGTCCTTGTGGTTTCATTTGTCCAACCTTGGAGCTTTTGAAAACAAGTTTTATATATTTAACATTTGTGAAAATGAACATTGTCTGGCCAAACTTTCCTATGTTCCTTTCTGTTTCTGTTCAAGTGCTTGGAAGGGAGGGATTGCCCTGCACTGCTAATGAGGGATAAGTTCAGGGTTACGTTTCTGGGGAAGCTGCCTGGGGAAGCGTAGCTGCTACAAACCCACACTGGTGTGGATGAGTTTGAGAAGTCATTTGACTGGAATCATCCCTGTGTTTTGCCACTGGTATTGCTCCATCCAAAATGGGCAGATAAGATTGTATGTGGTTAGAAAAGCCCTGCTTTGAGTTTTGTTTTACAATCCAAACCCACAACGGTCACATGCAGTTTCTGTTTCTTCTAGATTAGCAAAATTTTGGAAAATAAAAAGTTTGCATGTTGACAGAATGAATGTGAAACCAGAAGCTGTATTCTTCCTTTACAAATTTTCTTTTAATATAGACTGCCAGAAGAGATGACCTTCCACCACGGCTTCCAAATCTTCCGTTTACTAAGTTTAGTTGACTTTCAAGCAGATCACGTTCCTCAGTCCTCCCTTAAATCATCCTCTTTTGCACAGGCTGCTGTCTCCTTCTCTTATGAATGGCTGATCCCCCAGATGATTAAACAACAAATATAATTTTCTCCTAGACTGTGTAATTGCTGTGGAGCAATGGAAAGAATAGAATAAAATGGAGCTATGACTCAGTGCTTGGCATGCTGTGGAGAAGAGGGGTGTACGAGAAGTGATGAATATGTTGGGGATTTCTGCGCAGAAATTAAGTTTTTAAATACACACTTAGCTGTTACAATTAATTAAAAGATAAAGTGCTTAAGTACTTGACTAATCTAACTGGGACAAGGGAATAAAGAAGTTTATATTTCTTTAACAGTTTGCAAGTCAAAATAGCAGTATCTACCACTACAGATAAATGCCTTGGCAGAATTCCTGTGATAACCCCGATTCCTAAGGCTTTCTAAGTCAGTTCTTTTCCTTTCTATAGCACATAGTCAGCTGATCCCTCTGATATTTTTAATCCACAATTAAATTTTAATTCATTCCTCTCTTGTTTCTAAGAACTACCAGTCACATTTTTACTCAGGTATATATGCATAATTCCTGTTGATTTTAATGACAGCTGGCAATTATGGAACTAGGAACAATTTGATCCTATTTATTAAAAAAAAAAAGAAAGCCTTACTCTGAAAAGGCTGTGTCTAGATGAAGCTTCCAAAAAAAGTGCTTTGTTCATGGAATTTCATTCTCAAAGTTCAAAACCTTCTTTTCTGAAAGAAGGAGACAGCTACCAGTAGAAGCACTTAATTTACTAGCTAACTTTATTACTAAAGAAATGAAAGCTTGTCTCAAAATTTTTCCCAGCCTGAATAAAACAAAAATGCCTCCAAGGAAGCAGCTGTTGGTCATTTTGCTATCTGTAGAGCCATGACTAGAGTCAGTGCTTTTGTAGCACTGGATGAGAGCTAAGCCAATGACAGAGTTCCAGGGCAAAAATAAACAAGAAGATGAGGACAATTGGTTCAAACCAAGAAAAAAAAAACACGCTGCTGACAAACTCAGAATGAATCAGGTTAAATCAAAGATGCTGTGTGAGTTTATGAGGAGACAGACTAAATACCAGTAAAGAGTCTCCTAGAAAAAAAGAAAATAGAATTGTAGACTTCATTAGATGTCTTCACTTGTTGTCTTCATTTGTTCAGGGGTCCACCCATGAAAAGCTACTTGCTATTTGGGTAGCTAGAGCTCTGGGAGATGTCCCCCTCCTCTGTCATTTCCTGGGATGCTGTGAGCTTGAGCTTGAACTTAGAAACTTTGCTGGGAGTGTTTGCTTGGCTCATTCAGATGCCTTACATATGCCCATATACAAGTCCTTGTGTATCAAGCCAATGGTTTACAGCGTGGAGCTGAGCATATTGCTCTTCTGGCTTCACTGTGAATCCCATGCTAAGCTTTGTGCAGCCACAGAAGAGGAAGGAGATCATCAGTGGAGAGCGTGGAGAAGAGACCATTTCAAACAGCTCCTCTTCTGGGATAAGGCACTTGTCTCTCCTGGTAACCTTGTGTGCTGGGAGTGCTCCTTCACCCCGGGGTCAGGTGAGTGCACTGGATTCACCACTGCGGTGGTGACTGCAGTCATATTGATTGACATGATCTGTATGCACTGCTCCTGAAGTCACCATAAACTCAATGTACTCTTCTCATGTCTCTTGTATTATACGATTTTCATATAGTATAGTGACTTTTGTGGGGACCCAATGCCCTGGATTACCCTTGGACCGTGTGGTCTCCTCAGGCAATTTGAGAAATGTCTGCAACTCATATTTTCTGTGAGACTAAGAATGAAAGAGGGGCTCCCATGCCAAGCGATTTCTGTTCTTCCACTGATAGGGAGCTGGAATTAGAATGGAAAGTGCAATAAGTGACACAAAATGTAAATTATCAGGGATGTAAGTGGAGGAATTTCAACCATGTGTGGAAGTAGCAGAGATTAGACTTTGCATGAGGGGTTGGGTGTTTGTGTATGTTGCTACATGACAGGGAGAGCAAAGAAAAGATTGTAACAGAAGCTTCTCAGTTTCAGTCACTCCAGCAAGATCACAGAATCATAGAATGGTTAGGGCTGGAAGGGACCTTTAAAGGTCATCTAGTCCAAGCCCCCGCAAGGAGCAGGGACATCTCCAACCAGATCAGGTTGCTCAGAGCCCCGTCCAACCTGGCCTTGAACGTTTCCAGGGAAGGGGCATCCACCACCTCTCTGGGCAACCTATTCCAGGGTTCTACCACCCTCATTGTAAAAAACTTCTTACTTATGTCTAGTCTAAATGTACCCCCTTTAATTTAAAACTATTACCCCTTGTCCTGTTGCTACAGACCCTGCTAAAAAGTTTGTCCCCATCTTTCTTATAGGCCTTCTTTAAGTGCTGAAAGGCCACAATAAGGTCTCCCAGGACATTCTTCTTTTCTAGGCTGAACAACCCCAACACTCTCAGCCTGTCCTCATAGGAAAGGTGCTCCAGCCCTCTGATCATCTTCGTGGCCTTCCTCTGGACTTGTTCCACCAGGTCTATGTTTTTCCTGTGCTGGGATCTCCAGAGCTGGACATAATACTCCAGGTGAGGTCTCACTAGGGCAGAGTAGAGGGGGAGAATCACCTCCCTCAACCTGCTGGCCACTCTCCTCTTGATGCAGCCCAGGATGCGGTTGGCCTTCTGGGCTGCAAGGGCGCATTGCCTGCTCATGTTAAACATTGTCCACCAGCACTCCCAAGTCCTTCTCTTCAGGGCTGGTCTCGATCCATTCTCCACCCAGCCTATATTTGTGCCTGGGATTGCCACGACCCAGGTGCAGGACCTTGCACTTGGCCTGGTTGAACTTCCTGAGGTTTGCATGGGCCCACCTCTCCAGCCTGTTAAGGTCCCTCTGAATAGCATCTCTACTCTCCAGCTTGTCGACAGCACCACACAGCTTGGTGTTCTCGGCGAACTTACTGAGAGTGCACTCTATCCCAATGTCCATGTTGCTGAAAAAGGTGTTAAACGGGGCCAGGCCCAATACCAACTCCCGAGGAATGCCACTTGTCACCAGTCTCCTCTTGGACATCGAGCCGTTGACCACCACTCTCTGAGTGTGGCCATCCAGCCAATTCCTTATCCACCGAGCGGTCCATCCATCAAACCCATGTCTCTCTAGTTTAGAGAGAAGGATGTCATGTGGAACAGTGTCAAGTGCTTTGCACAAGTCCAGGTAGATGATATCCGTTGCACATCCCTTGTCCACCAATACTGTCACCCCATCATAGAAGGCCACCAAATTGGTCAGGCACGATCTGCCCTTGGTGAAGCCATGTTGGCTGTCACCAACCACCTCCTTGCTCTCCATGTGCCTTAGCACGGTTTCCAGGAGAATCTGCTCCATGACCTTGCCAGGCACAGAGGTGAGGCTGGCCAGCCTGTAGTTGCCCGGGTCTTCCTGGTTCCCCTTTTTAAAAATGGGGGTTATGTTACCCCTCTTCCAGTCAGTGGGAACCTCAGCAGACCACCATGACTTCTCAAGTACAATGGCCAGCAGCTTGGCAACTTCATCCGCCAGTTCCCTCAGGACCCGCGGATGCATCTCATCGGGTCCCATGGACTTGTGCACCTCCAGGTTCCTCAGATGTTCCCAAACCTGCTCTTCCAGTACAGTGGGCTATTCTTCATCCTCCCAGTCCCTGCTTGTGCCTTCCACAGCTTGTGTGGTGAGACACCTTATTGGTGAAGACTGAGGCAAAAAAGTCATTAAGCACCTCAGCCTTCTCCATGTACCAGGTAACCAGATCACCTGTTTCCATTTGGAGGGGGCCCACATTCTCCTTGATCTCATTTTGTCCCCGACATACCTATAGAAGCCTTTCTTGTTGCCTTTGACGTCCCTGGCCAGATTCAATTCTGTCAGGGCTTTAGCCTGCCTCACCTGATCCGTCAGAAGTTATCCTCAATGCATTCCAGGAGTCTCCTGGACTGCATACAGCTCATTGTGCCACTTTTCCAGCAGATGTCAGGATGGTTGAACTCCCCCAGCAGGACGAGAGCCTGCGAGCAGGATGCGTCCTGTAGCTGGAGTAAGAAGGCTTTGTCAATAGGCTCCCCTTGATCGCGTGGCCAGTAGTAGACACCAGCCACAAAGTTCCCTTTGTTGCCTCAGTCTGATTCTTACCCATAAGCTTTCAACCTGCTTGTGGCTATTCTTCAAAGCCTTCACACTTCAGCTCTTTTCACTTTATCAATTTCTTGATGTAGAGGGCAACCCCTGCACCCCTCCTTCCTCACCTCTCCCTTCTGAACAGCCTGTAGCCATTGATAGCCGCACTCCAGTCATGGAATTTATCCCACTAAGTTTCAGTAATGGCAACTCGGTTGTAGTTTTCTAGCAGCACGGTGCCTTCCACTTCCTCCTGTTTGTCACCCATGCTGCATGCATTGGTGTAGAGGCACTTCAGCTGGGCTGTTGGCTGTGTCACCTTCTTAGAAGAAGAGCCCTTAATTCCTTTTAGATATTTCACTGGTGTTTGCCTGTTGGCTGCTGTTACTTCAGGAGTCCCAGGCTTATCTCTGTAAGACTTCAAGTGTGCTCCAGTGTAGCCAGCGCATCTCAGAGTAACAGGCTGAGGGCCCTCACACGCATCCTGTCCCCCTGACCTTGGTGTGTCGTCCCAGAGCTTGGCACAGGCTAGCCTGGTCTTATCCTCCTCCCACTTCAAGGATAGTTTAAAGCTCTGTCAATGAGCCCCATTAGCTCATGACAAAAGACATTCTTCCTCATTTGAGAAAGGCTAATCCCATCCAATGCCAGCAGGCCTGGTGCCGTGTAGCCCATTCCATTATTGAAAAATGAGGTAACACTAGCCACAGAGTTATGTATTAGTAGACATCTATTTCTTCCAGTGTCACTGCCCGCAACTGGAAAGAAAGAGGAAAATACCCATGTGCTCCAGATGCCCTTACCAACTGTACTAAGGCCCTAAAGTCTCTTTTAACCACCTTTGGACTACACATTGCAGCTTCATCTCCACTCGCATGAAAGAGCAGTAATGGGCAAGGGCAGTACTGGGCTTGGCAGTTTCTTAGTGATGTTCCTAACCCACGGCCCAGTGAGGCAGCAGATGAATGTGTCTAGATCTTTTTGCTGGGATGGTATGTCTACTTCAAACCCACTTACATAGTAGCAGATAGTGTGAAAATGTATTTTTCATTGTTTATACCAAGGTTTAGTTACCTTGGTTACCTTTCATTGTTTATACCAAGCTTGGAAAAGGCTTGGTATTGCATTTGCCAACCACTGAATCCATTTGAAGGAGGCAGCCTTTATTAATCTTCCAGCTATGAGAACACTTCAGCAATCTTTTGGCATTGAGTTGGCATTGCTGTTACTGTAGCATTTGCATGTATATTATTCAAATATTATATGAATAATACTGCAACACTGACGGAGCATATGCACTCCCTGGATTCGTAGTGACTTCAATGAGACGTTCTGCATGCTGTGTTTGTATTTGTCATGTGACTCTTACATGGAGAACCGGGAGTGCAGCATGATGCGGGAAGGCATTTAACTCTGACATTGAGAAGAGCCTGCTACATACCTTTGTCCTAGGAAACCAGTTAGAAGAAAAGAGTTCTGGTTAAGGGGAATTGTATGATTTACAGTCGTAGCTGTTTACTTTTTCTTTGCATAAGCCCTTGTGAGGTGCACTATAAAAAACATAGGGAAAGTCAATTTTTACTGGAGAGTACTTAGAACAGGACTGCATGTGTGGAAGAAGCAGTTGCTAGCATCCGTGTGGGCATTGACAAATTTTTCTAGGATGTTACAAATTGCCAGTCATTTCCATATGGGATAAAGGAATAGGAAGGGTGGGTGAGACTGAAATAGAATTGCTGCTCTTGACTATGAAGTCCCACCAAAATACGTGCTTAAGGAAGCGGCATAGACTTCAAAGGGACAAGAGTCTGTCTTTTGCTGTAGTTTTCAATGTTTCCACACTGGCTCATATAAACGTTGGCAGGACTGCAGTCTTTGACAGTGCTCCAAGTGGCATCTTTTATTTTTTTCATTGCAAGCATGAATATTACCAGTAAATTTATAATGACCGGAGAACTTCTCAATATAGGAAGAGATTTATCTGTTTTCTTACTGAATGATGCACACTTATCTTTTAATTTCACTATAGTGTATTGCAAACTATGTTTTAGTGGTGCTGACCTGCTGATCAGTCCAGATTAGTCTCTATGGCAAGCTTTGTCTTCTTCATTATTTACTCTTTTCCTTCATTACCTACTTATTAGTCAATACTTGGCTTAGTCATGATTTTTGCCAAGAGTGATTTTAGAGACCTCCAAATTACTGATAAACATTCTGAAAAAAAATCTCACTCTTTTGCACAGAAATGTATATCTGTGCTCTCTCTCCAAGATTGTTTCTTTTCCATCTTTCTTGGGGAAGATCCTAAGAAGCTTTAAAATGGGATAAAAATATACTTATTAATCTTGGCCTTAAATTAATTTTCAAGGATCTGATTCTGTAAACGTGAAGAGGAAATAAAGAAGCTTCATGTCGCAGCCTAGAATTTTGCTCTAGGGACCTAGACAAATCAGTATGGGCATCTTTAAGTTTGTGCATTAGGAAAAAGGGAAAAGCCAAAAGCACTGTTTCTTCCTCACAAAAGAGTTTGATCTCTGAGCTAATGTACAAGACCAATTCCAGTCCAGTCCTCAGGAGGCTTTCACAGAACATTTTCAAACCTCTGTGAGATTAAAAAAAAAAAAATTAAAAAATTGAGAAACATAGATATTAAAAATTAAAAGAAAATTCCCTATGATATCTTCTGAGATAATATAGGGAATGATACTTACTGATATTAACACCTACAATTTGGTGTTTTCATTTGTTAATCTTGTTAACATGCTATTTTCCTTCTATTTCAGTTAATTAAAAAAAGACAGATATGACCTGACAATGGTCTCCATGGTGCTTGTAATCACACTTTTCTAAGCCCTGACACACTGCTGTTTGTTATCACATTTTCTTGGGTTTCCCGTTGTTTTTCAAGCCATTTTTTTCGCAATTGAATAGGAGCTGATAGGAGATAACACTGCCAAACAAGATTGTGTGAGTTTTTGCTTTGAAAGTAACAGTAATGAGAAAGCCATCATTTGGAAAGATTGCTGGGCAAGGGTTTCAGATAAGCATTTAACTGGCAAAATCCAGGCTGATGGAGAACTAAGCTGCCTGCAAATGTATAGAGCAAGCCAGAGCTGTTGTATCTTTCCAAGAGCAAGCAAAATCCTTCCACTGATCTTCTATTCCTTTAATCCAACACAGTAAGAAGTGTCTTTCCAATTTGGGTCCTGATGTATTTGCTTGCATCATTGTTTATGAAACAAATCAAGCAAAAAGTCAGGGAAAAGACCTCTCTGTTAACCCTCACAGCCTTACAGTTTTTCCTTGATTTAATACAAAGTTATTTTTGAACACTAATTAATCATGTTAAAAGGCCACATATACTGATATTCTGTCAATTTTCAATGCCAAATATCTTTGCTGCCAACAGGCAAGAAGAAGTTAATGAATTGAAGAGATTATATACAGAAATAATTCAGCTGTTAAAATGATGAGCAAGGAAAAAATGAGACCCACTAAGTGGAGCTAAAAAAGAAGAAAGAAATGAATATTTTTAGACGATGTCCAAAAGATATCAGGTAGCATTATGGCTAAAGTACTTTCATTATACAATAAATAGGTCCCCACTTGAAACAAAATTAAACTTCAGTGAACTAGTCAGGAGAGAGAAGAAATTATTATTAGCAGAGTGGACATTACCAGTCAAATTTCTTAAATTGCACTCTGAGAGGCAACTTAACAGGGTGACTTTGACTCCTGATCAATATCTGAGGTATCCTGCAAACCCACAGAACTATTGAGCCATAGTAAAATTTGGGCTGGAAATGGCCTCTGGAGGTCGTCTTGGCCAATTGCCTGCTCAAAGCACACCCAGTTACAGCATGTTGTTCAGACTTGTCTAGCTGACTTTTGAATATCTACAAAAATGGAGATGCCAATACCTCTCCAATATCTGCTCCAATATGACTATAGTGTAGCTTGGACTCCTGAATTAGATATCTAAATACCAATGGAATAAATCTAGGTCAGCCAAGACAGAGAACAAAGTTGACAGTCTTTGACCATAATTTGAGACTTGTGATCAAAAACTCTTTCAGAAGCCCCAGGGTGAAAGAAAGAATGACTGACCCAGAAGAATAATGTGTTTTGTGGTGACAACAGAAGAGGCTCTAGACAAGCTGAAGGGACTTGTCCAAACTAGGTTTTTCTGGCAGTGAAGGCTTCTGCCTGATTAGCAGAGTTCCCTACTCTGAATCATTTTGTGGGCTCCAGATGGTTAAGGTGGCCAGCAGTGAAATGGTTAATTCTGAAATAGAAATTCTAGCAAACAGACTTTGTATTAACAGCTTTAAGAGTTCTTGACTCTTGGACAGCTGTTGCTTCCATCTGTACAAAAATGTTGTATCCAGAAAGCTGCACCTACAGCCCTGAGGACTGGAACCTTTGTTTTTCAATGACAGCACAAGCTCCTCAGACACTAGAGAGGTACAAAGCATCTTTTGGTGAGAGGGACCAGTAAGTATCTGGTCAATTGAAGATGAGCAGAATAAAAAAGAGAATTAAACTCAAATAACTTCTGAAAAAGCTAAATTTAAAATGTGTAATGGGAAGAATGGCTTAGGGAAACAAATCTCAGTAATTCCTTCTGAACGTGGTAAAGTTCTCATGAATAGGAAATAAACTGCAGAACTGAAACCAGTGGCTCGTCTTACTGAGATATGATCTAACAAATGACCATGTACACTTCTTTTCGTTATGTGACCAGAGGATCAGACTAGTCTTATGGTGGAGGAAGTGATCACTGTGCAAAATAGCCCATGGTCATTGCAACAGAGCTGTGATCCAGAGAACAAGAAGCTGGTGATGAGCCTAGGGGTGAGGTAATGGGGTTAGGCAACAGCCAGATTATGCAGCATATTTTTTTTCAAGTGACAACTAATATACAGACCAGCAGGATTTCTTCCTCTCCATCTTTCAGTCCCTGGAAAATGACTCATATGATGCTTCAAGTGATGAGACAGTGAGAACGTGACAACAAACACAGATTTGCCTGGGACTCCAAAGGGTTGCTCAGAGCTCTGCAGAGGGAACCTTCAGGCTTGAGGCCAGTAGTCACTAAGGGCAGGGATGTGCATGTGTTGTTCTCATGGAGATACATGGTACAAATTAAAGTGCATCCTCTCAGCAGCAATTTATCCCATTTAAACTAAGCAGGGATTACTAGTCTGTAAAACCACACAGGTCTCCAGGACGGAGGTGTTGCAAGGTCCACGATGAACTGAATTCAAAATTTGCTTCCAAACAAGTGATTGACTAAAATTTCTAAGACCCCAGACTCTGAGCTTTGCTGTGCAGAAATATTCCATAGAGGACGTGACTCCAACGTGCTTAAACGTCCTTGCTCTTTCAAGAACTTCAGAGGAGTTCAGCAAAGCAACCAGTTTATGTACATTTTCACTTCTTAAAAATGGTTGCCTGAGTTCACTTTAATGCATCATATCCTGTGCTTTTTTCAATCACAGCAAGTACTGACCATCCTTGTGCACAATGTCTTATCTGGGCTTGCATGGGGGATAGTGGGAGGAAGTAATAGGGAAAGAGATTCTTTTTTTTTTCTTTTTTTTTTTAAGTGCGTGAGATACCGCAAGGGTAATTTAAAAGGAGAAAATCTGGCACAAAGAGAGAACCGCTTGTGCCTCCGTTCTTGGTGGAGTTTTGAGTCATTCATGCAGTGCAGTAGCTAGGGAGCCTGAGTGACTCATACATTGCTAACTATGGAGAAAAAATATATTTTCTGAAACATTCAAGCATTACTCACATTTTCACTTAATATCAGCTGATTCTAGTAGCCTTATTCCACCTTTTGGGATTTAGTACAAAGGGTTATATAAAAGACAGATTGGGCTCAAACTCCCTTTAAATTGATGTGTTAAATCTGGCATCAGGCACCTTACCTAGATTATGAAGTATTTTGAGTGCCCCTCAGTTCAGCGTGGAAGTTATTACGTGTAACAGGAAGGAGCTGGGAAAACTGCAAAACTCACGTTACAGCTGACTTCAAAAGCTCTTGATAACTATCTTAACTTCTATGTTGTGACTTTCATCCCAAGGGCTCTCAAATGTTTGACCAACTGGTAAACAGAGCATATCCAGGAACTGATTACTCACTGCTGAACTGGTGCGACTTCTAGGGTCTTCAGTACTCAAAATCATGGAACCATAGGAAAATAATTACGTCTTCTCCAGGCTGAACAGCCCAGCAATCTTAGCCTCCACTCATACACTGTGTGGTCCAGCTGCCTGGCCAGTTTGGTGGTCCTCCATTGTGATTGCTCCACTATGCCCACGCCTTTCAGTATCGGAGAGCCCAAAACTAGACACAGCATGTGGTCCCGCAAGTGTTAAGTAAAGGGCAATGATCACTTCCCTTGGCCTGTGGGCTACACTCTTGCTAACACGGCCCAGTGTTTGCTTGGTCTTTGCCCCAAGGGCCCATGCTGCTTAAGAGTGCTCAGTGGTGACAGTACAAAGATAGTCAGGAGACATGTAAGGAGTTCTACATAGCTTCACACTGCCCATAATTTCATCCACTTTGTGGAAGACTGTGTAGACTATCTGGTAGATCCCTGGACTAAGACCAAAACTCTGACATCGAGTTCCTGATTTATTAGATAAAAATGAGTCATTTCAGTTTTAAAGAAAAGTGAATTGATGTAGACTCTTCTTGCAAATAGTTTTGAGGTCTGTGGAAAAGTGCTGTGTAAGAGCTAGACATCATTTTGCATAGACTTTTGTGAATGTTTGTGTGAGGTAGGTCCCTGCTACAAAATTCTACCCCAGAGCAAATTTCAACATTTGTGCTGTATTGTTCTAGGAATTTTAATATATCACTATGGCCAAGAGTTTAGTGTTAATCAAAAGACAATTGGATATCTTTCTGGATAGTAAGAATATCCAGTTTTATTAGCAAGGATTACAAAATAAATAAAACTTCTGTGAGTTCTGGAAAGGTTGAGGATCCTCAATATGAGGCATGTTTGTACTCCGAATAAATAGAATCCACTTCTGTCATAGGAAGTATTTCTTTGTCTGATGTGATTTCATGCTCCTTCCTCTGAAGTCCCTGACAGCCTTTCTCAGAGACGGGACGTTGTCCTCAGACTGGGAAGATCCAAGATTTCCAGTGCTGAGAGACTGAAATATTTCACCAGAGACCACTGAGAGCCTTCTAGTGCCTCCCCATGAGGTATTCTACACAGAAAGGCAAAAACGTGTTCCTGCATTTGGATGGGGAAGAATCAGAGGCGCCCAGCCGCAGAAGCCCAGAGAAACATGGATTTATCTCTTCTGTTGGCCTAGCAGAGCACACAAGGAAATACAGGCATACACAGCAAGCTTGACCTGGTTCTGCAGTGTATGAAGGTAAGTCAGACGTCAATCACTCAGGTTTACACTGCAATTAAGTCTATTTCTAACTCGCGATGTGTTTACTTAGATGTCACGCCTTTTCCTAATAAATAAATATATTTAATGAATTGAATTAATAATTACTAATGGATTGGACTCATTTTAACTAACATTTATCAAAGCCAACAGGTGCTGCAGGGTAAAATAGTGCTCCATCCTCAGCGCAGCAATATCTGATGTTCAGGACAGTCGCAGGGGAGATGTGGGCAACCCTGGGGCTTAGTCAAGCATATTCTGGCGTGTGCATATCTCAGATGGAGACAGATGGTTGTTTGCTCACAAGAAATATGTAGGTTAATTCCCTAGAGGAATGTATGTATCTTTATCTGATTTCACTTCACGGGAAATTTGAGTGGAACAACTTCAATGGGAATTGTGGGAAGCACTGAAAAGTCAGGTCACAGTTTCCTGCGGACTGCGATGTTTAATATTAGGCAATGTGGTTTGAAACTGTTAGCCAAGAGGTAGGGCAGTGCTATTGCAAAGGAGCTTGAAGATTTTGTAAGGTAATTGTTAGGAAATGAATCAAGAATAGGGCAGAAAATGTCATTATGTTACTAAGTAATGAGTACTGTAACTGTGGATGTAGGATGCAGTTCTGTTCTTGTCTCAGAGCTGAAAAATGTTCAAAGAAGGACAATTAGGATTATAAAATGGTTTCCTGACTAAAAGAATCAAACTGTACTTTGGGATACAGGCACCTGAGGTTCTATAGAGACCTATATATCCCATCAGGATCCACTCTATTTGGAATGCCATAGAGAAAGTGAAAAAAAGTAGAAATTCTTCAGTATTTCTCTCACTGTAAGAACTAGAGGGACTCCAGCCATCAGCAGGTTTGGCACAAACAAAAGAAAGTACTTTTTCACAGAGTACCTACAAAATGATGGAACTGATTGCTGTGGTAATTGTGAAGGTGGAAACCATACATATAGTCAAGCCAGACTGAACAAATTAGCTCTGACTGTGATTATTAAACATGATATTGCAGATACAATCTCCTGCTCAGGAAGTGTCTCAACCTCTCCTTTGACAGAAGGCACCAAGAAGATGGGTCACTTGTATATGCCCTCATTTCTGCTGTTCTTCATGTATTTTCCTGACTTCCCACCATCATTCATGGGGGAGCTACCTTTTAGGAGGGCAGACTTTTGCATTTTTCCCCTTTGTTGTGGATTTTCTGTGCTTACAGGACAGCTGTAGAGAGCTCTTTCTCCTGGCTGCCCAAGTCTGCCTTTGTGTATGGGACAGGGAGGAGTACCTTTCATAGGAAATGAAAGAAATTATGGTTACAGTGTCCCCTGGGTAGTTTGGACCAGACAGTCACATGAAAACTTCATTTTGGTTAGTAAAAAAGGAAATGCTGTCTGGGCAGTCTCACCAGGATAGTTTTCGTAGTGAACCACATCATCAAGACTCCTTGAGAGGTATCTTTCTCTTCAGGAAAGGAGGTGGAGCTGTGTTTGGGATCTTTGCTTCCTGTAGTGATGGACTCCTTTCACCCACAACATATAAGACCTCTGTATAAGGCATTCTGCCTTGGATGGGTGCTCCAAAGCCATAATTGAAGGCAAAGCTGAGTGTCTCTGCTGGAGACAAAACTGGGAGCTCTTGGATGTGAAAAGCCGGGGCAGTGTGATGGTGAGCTGGAACAGAGCAGAACTTGCTGCCGCTGGCTGGGGGATGCCACAGGGCTACCTGGGAGGTGGCCATGCCGGCCAGGACTGCAGCCACAGCTCAGGGCAGATGTAGCATTGTGGGGAGTCCTGCGGGTGGTGGGGCATGCTAAAGGAAGGACCAGAGGGAGCCAAGGCTCCTTAGGGCACCCTGAAGAGAGCCAGCCTTGCAGATGTCGGGGGAGACCCCATCCACCCACCAGTACCAGCTCTCATCTCCCACTACCCATAGAGGGAGCTCATATCCCTTTGCATTGCACTGAGGAAAATCAAGTTATCTCCATCTGAGGACATTCAACACCCCATCCCACTCAGGTGACCAGTGTTGGTGTAGTCAGTGATGTCTCACCATGCAGGTCTCTGGCAGAGGAAATCAGTAATCCCAGGACCCACCCTGTCCTCCCAGCCTCACCTCTTCTGCAAAACCCACTCAGTGGCAAGGGTGCAAGGTGCACTCTGCTCATGACTGACCCTCTGAGCAGCTGTACCCTGCGGTGTGACCAGCCCTTGTGCCCCAGCGATAAGATGCTCCCCAGGCTCTCACAGCTGCATTGGGCAGAGCTACCACCTTCAAAATGGCACGTCTCACTTCTTTATCCATCTCTTCTACCTTCCTCCGACTTCTGCCCTGCCTCATCCCACTGCTAAGCAGGGATGGACATTACCTCAGCAGAGACCCTGGAAAGGAGCTGTGTGACAGCCCAGGCTTTGCTTTGTCAAACATCACCAGGCACATACTGTGCAAGGTTGTGCAATGGGAGAAGGAGGGCATCCCTTTGTCGTTCCCAGCCTCTCCATCACATTAAGCCTCTGCTTTAGAGTGGAAACTCTGAAGCACATGCTGCCGTTTCCTATTACTCTGTGCATGATTTGGCACAGTAAGGCCCTTCGTGGCGGGTCTCCAGGAGCTACTGTAACTCTCTGTATGCACCCTATACCTTCAGGAGGAATCACTGGGGAATTAACAGGGCTGTTTTCAGCCTGCCGCTGTGCTGCATGAATAATCACGGAATAAAATGCATTCATTCAACAGTGTGTGGGAATGTTTAAATTACAAAACCCACTTTCATTTAATTAAGGGGGAAAAAAAACAATTAAAAAAAATCATCATTCATGTTAGATAGTCTGAGATCCTTAATTTACTTTAAATTAAAAGGTTGCTGTCAGTTTAGGTTCAGTCTAGGAAGATGAATAATTTGTTTGATCACTTAAGAAACAGAAGATCATGTTGCCTAGTAGTTTGTTATTGTATTTCAGCAGTAGTGTCCTTCTCATCTGAGGCTGACTTGAGTTACAGAACTGACAAAGCACCACACTGCTGAACCTCTGGCTTTATGTCCTTTGATAGCTGCTGCTGAAGCAGAAGACGTCCTCACAATGAGACACAAAAATATGCAGGAACCATTACGAAAAAGCTTGCTCTTGCACCTCTGTAAATCCAATTTACATCTGAGAGAATCAGCTGTATTTCTTATTTTTTTTTTAAAAAAAGGAGAAACTTAGGAACTCACAGTGACTAATTATTTTTTGGAATCACAGCATTTTGACCGAAGAAAGGCCTTCAGGCGGTATTCTCATTTTTCTGTTCACAGAAGAACAAAATCTCACTAATACAGAGACCGTTTCTTCCCCTTGCCTTACTGAACTGTACAGCGTGGGGCAGTCACATCCCCATTCCTCAACTGGAAAATGCCTTAATTAGAGGAAGGTCCCAGGTGAAGGGTTTCTGGGTTCTTCGAACTCAAGGGTCCGGTGAAGTGACATGGAGGAAGATGTGTTGGAGCTGTGGGACATTGGTGAGGATGGGGCTGCAGGGGTGGATGGTGGTAGGGGACACTGGTGGTGCCTGTGGATGAGATTCTTTGCACCTGCCCTGAGCGGGATTTGCCTGTCAGCTCCCTTCACATTAGGCATAAATATAATTGCAGGCCACAGGTCCTCTCCTCCTAAGGTAACCCTCTAAATGCATTTGGACCTGTTCCACCCCAAACACACTGCCTGACTCCCAAAAGAGCTAAGGGTGACCACTCCATGCCCTGTCTGCAAGCAAGAAGTCCAGGGAGGGTGCGCGGTCCTGCCTGGCAGGTTGTGTGCTGGAGGCAGAAGCAATGTGCCCTGATTTGGGATGAAACAGCCTTTTCCCTGCATATTGCCTGGCCAGTTTGGTGTTTACAGCTGGGGCGGGGCAGTGGTACCAACAGGCTACAAAATGTGGGCAAACCCAGCCATTGACCTGCTCTTGCCGTAAAGCACTTCGTTGGCCTCCCTGAAGGCCCTTCACATCGAGGTGACAATAAACAGCCATGTCACTGCAGCCTCTCCTCGTCGCCTCTGTCCCATCATGTGAACAAAAGTCAGTCTAGGAAAGGTCAAACTGCTGCTGAGCATGAGAGGGAAAAGCAAGGTCCAGGTGGTGCTGGCCCAAAGGTGTCTTACTTGATCCGCATCAAGATACAGGCTGGCGCCTGTACATTCACTTGTGCATTCACTATGCGGCATAAACCTGACATGCAGTAATAGCTGTTTTCTGAGGGCCTGCAGACCTGTCCTGGGGCTGTCTCCTCTGGGCAGTGACGTCAGGACGGTTACACAGCCTGAATACATTGGCCCTGTTGTTGCTGTGTGTTTCAGGTGGGGTGGTGACTCTTGTATGAAAAACTGCCTCTCCTCTCAAGGAGCCAAGCGAAGACTGATGAGAAAAGTCATTGCACAAGCCAGTAGTTCCTAGCATATACAAAATGTTTTCTGGTTCTCTGCTATCCCACCCTCAGCCTCACTTTTCATGTAAGCCATCTTGCAACAACCAAGGATTTCTGACAAGTGAGGTGGTCTTTCTCTTTTGCTAACACCAGGACCTCGCTGCACAGGAACGGGTTTGTGAATTGTTACACTAGGAATAGCATCAGCACCAGGGAAAATGAAATGGCGCAACCCCCTGAACCAATGTTTGTGAGATTGGGCTTTAGAAACGTGGGTGGTGATACAGCCTTGGCTTCCTGAGCGCATTGTCTGAGAAGTTTTGCACAAGAACAGGGAAGCATCATTCACACACATTCAAACCAACATGCCTCCTACAGTCCATGTTTCCCAAACATTAGTCTCAGCTCTTCTATCTGGCATCATTTTTCCTGACTTCATACTTTTCCTTTTAGCTTAAAATTCATTTGATGCAGTCTAAGTTCTTGTTTCAATGAAGTTGTCCAAGAAAGTTACGCAAATTCAGGCTGGAAGTTAGGAGGATGTGTTCAGTGACCAGATGAATAAAGGGTAACTCAAGCTTTCCATTGAGGAGGTGGAGTGAAAGAGCAAACCATCCTTGAGGACGGTGTATGAAAGGAATAACACAATGCAGTTGCCTGGGATAGCCCAGGCATCCTTTTAGGCCCTATGATTCACATGACATTTGTGCCTTATTCTCAGCTTCTCAAACGTCTGTCTCCTACTGTTATTATTTTTAGCTTTGTTTACTAAAGAAACAAGGCTGATGTGATGAGGCTGCCCATCTGCCTGGCTGTCTATTGGTCCCATCTGTCCCTTCTCCCAAAACACCATGAACCTGCTGGCCTGTTTCGGTCCAGCCTGGTGACAGGATGGAGGTTTCAGGGTGAATGTGCCATGAAAATTGGCTGCCCCTCAGGGAAGGACCAATGCAGCTCTTGGTGGAGGGAAGGGCAGGGTGAACCCAGTTGTTGGTACCCTGTCCCTGGCAGCATCCGAGCGGGCAGTGGACGTGCACGCACTCATCGGACAATTGAGACACAGGACACTTGAAACCTGCAAAAACATGTGCTGTCACTTGCCTGCGGGGGGGTGCCCTAAAGGACACAGGGCAGCTGGGCTATTGCCATGCAAAGGCAAGGGGATGAAGGACACATTTCTCTGGATAAGCCATCCTTCCCCATGTCTGCAGCTCACCAAGCAACGCCTGCATCTGTAACCCCGGGCAACTCGCCAGGATTCAGCTCTCTGTATGTGGCTGATTTTGTGTATTAACAGCCTCCTGATGTGAGCTCCTTCAGACATGGATTTGATGTGACTCCTGAAGCTGTGCATGCCTGTGTTTGTACCTCGCACCTACCTGAGTGTGAGAAGAGAGCAAGGCCTCTTGGGGGAGCTTTTCTATCCATGCAGGAGCACAGAGCGATCAGCCCCAACCTCGAATTTTCAGAGATGCTGACTTGATCCATTGTCCATCTTCCCACATTGCTGAGGCCGCACTTAAGCATGCAAACAAATGCTGTTTGTGGGGAATATAAATGCATGCTTAGATTTGTCTGCTGGGGCTGCCCAACCTCTAAAGTTAACTGTGTGTCTTTGCAGGAATGAGACCGCTCTGTGCAACTGTCTCACGGCTCTGAAAGCTTTTGAGACAGTCTGTGTGTCCTCCCTCTACCAGACGCTCTTACTCTTCATTTTTTATAAGCTGAATAATCAGGACAAAGATACATTTCTTTTTCTGCAGGACATTTCCTTCCTTCTCAGGTCTTTTTGTAGCACATCACACACGCCTTGCTTTTTTGCGGGTACGAAGGATGTAATCCTGCTAAGGTGCTCCCAAGGTCCCCCTTTGACAGGCAGCCGATGAAAGATCCTCTCTTTTCGTTTTCATGCTTCCTTTCTTCAAACAAAGTGATTCAACAGCCTTTGCAGATCCTCAGCTTCCCTCCTAAATGGAGTGCATCTCATTTCCATACCTTCTTAAACTTAACAAAATAAAGTCCACAAGTTCAAAAAGGAAAATGATGCAGGCCTACATCCTGGCAAGGACACTGATGGCAAAGGCAGGGTGCTGCTGGAGAGGGACAGCTTGTGCTCCGCTCCTTTTGCACCACTTCTGTCAGGATCCCGCTCCGCAAATGTCATGCTTGGTGTTTTGATGCCTAAATTTCAATTGCAACCACATGATCTGCTTGTTTGCAAAAGATTTGCCCTGTTCCAGAATATGAATTACAGTCATGAATTCACGCTTGGCAAAATTGTGTGTTTATTCTGAGTACGAAGCTATGAACTCTGCTCCTGCTGAGACAAAATCGTTACCCACATCAATGCCCTGAAAAGGGGAGGGTCTGAGCAGGGAGAAGCACAAACATCACAAAAAAAGCCTAACGTGCTCATTACAAATATGATATCCAGCCCAGCTTTAATTATGGAACAGAATGGCTCCAAACAGCATCGGAGGCCTGGTTTATGAGGCATAGGACTGAAACTTCCTCCTCTGCCACAAGAGTTTTATTTTGGGTAGTAAAAATAAGGAGGAAACACTGAAAAGTCAGGAGAAAGTGGAAGGATCCTTTTCAGCACAAGTGTCAGTTTGCATTTGTGTGGCGTGGAGCAGAAAAGCAGTTTGCCGTGGCCTGAGCTCGCTAAAGCTTCAGTTCCGTTCCCAAACATGAGCTTCACTGGCTGTCAGAAATGAGCAGCTCGGAGATTCCTGGAGAATCCGCTGCATCAAGGCAAGGGTGAGAGGAGGGCTGGCTGGAGGACACTACTGCTCCCTCACCCCCGGGTGCACGAAGTCAGCGAGGCATCGGAAGGTGTTCGCCTGCCACGTGGCCGAGGATTCCCCTCCCTTGGGGAAGTCTTCAGCAGTTTTCTTCCTGGCACTGCTAGAGGACATGTGTGACATCCACGGGGACACTAAAGTCCCCTCCTTTAGATGAAAGGCTGAAGGGGAGTGCATAAGCTGTTAGGGAGCATCCTGACAGAGGGGAGGCTGCTGTAGCTCCAAGCCCCCCGGTCCAGCTAGTGAGAAGATTCAGGGCGTGTTCCCCATAGGCACACACGTGAGCACACCTGTACCACACACACGTAGGCACGGTCAGACACACTGATGTACACAGACAGATGTAGCCAGCGCTCACATAAACACAAACAGTGCCAGTGGCCTCATCCTGTTCCCCTCTCTGGCAGAGCAGAATGACTATGTATAGTCATCTGTGGAAATTATACATACACATACGTAGGATGTGAATCCCTGCAGCAGCCGGGCTCAGAAGCCTCCCCCGGATCCCAGTCTGCCCAGTGGTCAGCAACCGAGCATGCGAGCCTCTGAGGGTGCAGCTCCGGTCTCTCCTGTGGTGGGACCCCAGATACATGTCCCTCTGACCCTGCTCCTGTTCCAGCTGCTGCA
>WHYT01016827.1:21864-93718 GCA_009806455.1 Tetrax tetrax
CAGAGAGGTGGTGGATGCCCCATCCCTGGAAACGTTCAAGGCCAGGCTGGATGGGGCTCTGAGCAACCTGATCTAGTCAGGGATGTCCCTGCTTCTTGCAGGGTGGTTGGACTAGATGACCTTTGATGGTCCCTTCCAACTCTAACCATTCTATGATTCTATGATTCTATGATTCTAAGTTGTATACTCTTTAACTTCTTTATTAGAAATGGGCAGCTCAAAACACCTACAGGGGTCAAATCAATTATTCTAAATCACTATCTTGAGGGAACTTGAGTTGGTAATTGAAACTACTGATTTCTCTGCATAGACTAAAAATATGACAATCTCATACAACCTGTGTTAGTCTTAGATAACATGCCTTGAGATGCTTATGTGAAATTAAGCCCATTCAAAATTTTGGTGAAATCGGATGAAGTGTAGTTTCAGCCAACTCACAGCTTCAACTAGTGGTGAGATAGAGATCAGTTTTTACTTATAGTCTTGACCTGAAGTAATTACATGACATTTAGCATTCTGTTGTATATAGATATTTTGATATAGCATCATATGAGATAACTAACCATATTAACATGCTAGTCTTTTAAATTTGGATGTATACTCTGAGAAAAAGAGTGAACAACAATTTAACTCTCTTGTGTTAAGAGACCAGTCTACCAAAATATCACATATATTTGTCATGACACTTTAAAGGCCTTTGGTGGATTTGAAGTACCAGTAGAATTAGATGTTATTTGAGAGAGGCCACGCTTGAACTTTAATAAATGAAAAAGCAGTTCTTTGGGTACTAGTGTGCTGTTTGTAGATCTCACTGTGACAGCATGATTGGAAATGTATCATCCTAGCTGCTTTGAAGTTTTAATGTCATCCTCTTTCATTTATGTCATTAAAGATAAATGCTGTTGAAGGTTAAAGCTCTTAGTGATATCTTATTGGAGAAATTATTTTGCAGCTGGGCAACTGTTTATGAATATATTTGCACAATTCATTTACATTTTATTTCATGGTAAAGTTAACAATGATACATAATTATACTAAACAGACTAAAAAAAAAGAGGATATTTTTAGTTAAAGAAAAAAGAGATCAAAGATGGTATCAAAGGAACTGGAATTCCAACTGTGTCAAAAGATTTAGCAATACCTTTGCTCCTTTGGGAGAGGAAAGGGTGAGATTAACAATCAGATCTGAAAGGAAATTTATGATTTCAGTTTTGTGAGAAAGGTTCTGGAAAAAAAAACCTCTTTTTTTTTTTTTGAGGCAACAGAGAAAAGGACACAAAATATACGGATATAAAATCTGAAAGTAATATTTTATGAATGTTTCATAATTTTTTTTAATATAGATTTTCTTCAGAAGAGAATGATAATTAAAACTAAAGACTGATTACAAGCTGTAAATGTAATGTAAAAATGCTAGGTCATTGGAAGCAAGCTAAGAGGAGTAATATGACTAAAGATTATGACTACGATGTGAGGAAAATAAGTGGTTTAATTTCTGCTGAGCAGATTTATTAATGTAAGTTTTGCCTTTGGCGATAAAATGTATGATGAGCTCAGCTATTGACTTTGATTGGTAAATATGCTTCACTTCTTTGTGGGACAGAAGAGAAAGTATTCTGCTTATGTTCATTGTTTTTCAATTATTCCATATCTGTTAAATACAGTCTAAGCTTACCCATTATTAAATTAATCTCTGTATTCCTTACTTAGAGACTTCTATCACTCTTACGGTTTTAGTTTCTTTTCTTTCAGAGAACAGAACTAAAGCCAGAACCTCTGCCTGTGAATCCCTAAACTCTGTGATTTGTGTCACTTGGCATGAAAGCACTACTGGAAAATGCTCACAATTTTATATTAACAAAATAATGTCCTTTATTTCAGTTTAAATTAATGTTAACCAACTCAAGCTCTCAAAGAAAACCAAAAAATCTTCTGGAAGAGAATACTTTATGTATTTAAGCATGCTACTGCTCATTACCTTTAACCAGCAATTTACAAAGTACTTTAATTCCATGGAAGCTACTCTCAGCCCAGAACTTTGATGATGTCCATTTATGTCTCTTCTAAACTGATTGTGACCAGCATCCATGGAAACTGCCCATGCACTAGCATTTTTATTTCATAGATTTTGAATTTGTGAAAGTTACTGGCTATCCCCCTGAGAATTTATCTCAGATTGCAAATGTGAAGATAGGAAGCCTCTAGCAGTTTTCTATGCACTGTTGACATGACAGCAGTGGGGAATGTACTCTTTAGGAGAGAAGGCACCACCGTGAGACATTTTGTTTTTAACCTAGAAGTTTCAGTTTGGCAGTTTTGAAGGCATTTTTTTCCAATTCTCTTATGTGCAGCTTTAAAATTTTCTTAATTCCCCCTGTTTTGGCCCACATAATCATTCACTTCCCTCAAACCAATGTAATTTGACAGAAAGACATTGAATGAATAATGCCATTGAGGGCATAGCTTGATTTTATAAGCACCAGTGAGTACCATGGCTATGTCAATACCATTCTGAAAAAGAGTACTCAAGATTTACTCAAGATGGGCTGTCAGCTCTTAGCTCTACTTGATTCCTGTCTAAAGATATTTGCTAGATATCTCTGATGATATGATGACATACTACCTACCAGTGACCCAGGCCCACCCCAAGGGGTGACATTCTGCTTGGCCTTCGTCTGAGTCCATCCCCTGGGGGGTGCCTTATGCCCAGGGCTAAGGCTGCCTCCAGATGCCCCCTGGCTGCTCTGGAGCTGGCTGGGGCAGTGGGATAGGTCCTGGCTGCCAGAACCTGCCCTGATATCCGTGGGGAGCCCCTGCTGCTGCTGGTCCCAGGGACCTACTGGCCTGTGCTGCACCTGACATATTTTACTCTGTTTCATAGCATAAAAATTCAGCCAAGATCCAGTCTTGACCAACTGTCTGTCTCTGAGATCAAAGATTAAAGACATATTCCTTGAAGAGAAAGGGACAGGCTACTGAAGTCAACATGCATATATATGATATACAAAGGGTGCATCAAGAATGTAGATGTAGATGGGAATACCAGTGAGAGCCCCATGCAGGGTGCTCTGACTGCAATTACACTCTTCAAATATTAAGCCCTCTGTACTCATTATTTTCGTATTGCAAATGCGTGATGGTCTTCATAGTAAATCTGTTTGCATTTCAAATACTTATTCCATTATCTACACAAAAACAATGTGTATTTTTTTTTTTTTTGTTAGCTCCAAACTTCTGTGGGGTCTGAAGACTTAATTGGTGAGTAATAAATATTGTGTTTCTTAAAGTACTGGTCTTCATTTATTAAAAAAAAAAAAAAAGATTAATAACTGTTAGTTCCTCCAACTTATATTTTTTTGCTCTCTGACAATCTCTGGCTTTGTGCAGATCTGGTCAATGCTGCTAAAGGGATCATATATTTCATGCTTTTCTTTATTTCAGAAATTTTTCTGCTTTGCGGAAATACCCTTTTAAAGTCATGCAAAGCTTCAACTTTTTAGTATAAATATCACCAACTTTCTAAAGAGAATTTCCAAGGAATTAAAAATTATCTCCAAATTCTAAAAACCTTTATGCAAGATTTCCAAAGAGTAGAGACTAAACTCCAGAAATAGTTGCTCTGCAGAGTGAAATGCAGTACTGGCCTCCAACCTGTCATAAAAGAGGTCACAAATTCAAACATTGTTTTGTTAAGTTTCAGTGATAAAAGGTATGTGCATTTTTTTTTTTTTTCATTAACAAAATGTTTCATTCTGTCTCACAGTGAGTAAGACATAAAAATGTAAAGTCACGCTACAGAAGCACGCTGAGTGTTAACATAAATGCCATTGTGGAATAATAGAGATTTTGTGTTTGAATAACATCACAAGTATTTTAGCATGAAGTAACAAAATGTAATTCAGTGTATAATTGTTTTAGTTGTTTTCTTCTTCCTAAATAGCTTTTATTCTGCACTGGTAGCAAGAAGCAAAATCAGGACCATATATTCAGATATTTTCACAATTACCTATTATAAGTCATGGAAAAAACTTTATTTTTTTTATAGTCAGTTTGAAGAGGATCATTCCAACCTGAGGTATAAAGGAAATTATGCTTCTCTTATCCCGAAAAAAAAAAAAAGTGAACTCTGATTTTTATTGAAAATGAAAATGAAACATCACTGGTTAAATCCAAACTCTAACTTAGGTATGAGCTTCCTTAACCATTTCAGTGAACTTAATGTAAAACATGATTGTTCTGTAAATTTCACTTGAGGTATCAAATAAATATATCCTGTGTGCCAGATCTCAACTTCAACTGATACTAGTAGATGCAAACTAGTATTTTCAGTTTACCTAAACCGAATATCAGATTTTACTATACTTATTACAGATATATTCCTTGCTGTACTTCATGCTAAATACGCTCTACATTTTCCTATAAGTAGGCCAAAAGCAGCTTATGATTAAGCTTACTTGAAGAGACTGACCTAGCAATTCTTGCCTGTGCAAACCTCTCACTGAATAAAGACTTGCCTTTTAATGATTTGAATGTGCTTTTACTGCTGCTACACAGTCTCTCAGTCTTGCTCAAGCAGCAATTCAAATCATGTTTGTTCCTAGGCACATTAGAAAACTTAAACCCAACTACAGTACATTTTCTTTATGTATTTCAGACTCTTCAAGTACTCTGACACAATCCTCTTGATTACAGCCTACACAAGTTCATGATTGACATGAAGGATCATCTGTTTCAAATATCTTGCAAGCAGCAAAAAAGGTACTGTACTTCAATATAATGTGTTTTCGTTCACAGTTACCATAAACCAAGAAATGACCTCTGGTTAGTGCTTGACATTCAATTTCCAAATAGGAAAAAAAGAGATCCTAATGGAATCAGGCACATTTTGCATTTGTCATTTAATATGTTTAAATCTAGCTGAAATCCCCAGACTATTTGAACCACTAATAAATATAAAAGAAAAATATTTTTTAACTTCTACTCTATTGTGACTGAAGAAGGCCTTAGCACAAATCATATGAAAATCTTTGCCTGTAGGCAACTAGCAGTCAGATTAAATTTTTGTAGCAAATCTGCATGGGACCTTTTAAGATTGTGACCATCCTCAGCAGTTCTAGAGAGCACTATGCCTTCAATGTCTACATAATTTTTGTCTACATAATTTTTTAGCTGATCAAGATGATCTTAAAGCTCTGCAGTTGAACAAACCAGAATGCAACTGTTCTAACTGTTCTAGAACTAACTGTTCTAACCCTTCCTAGTACCAAAAACCTTCTGCTCAGTTTGTTCCAAAATAGTGGAACAGTGTTCCAGTGCCTTTCTTTCCAATGCCTCAGATTGCTTTTGTGCCAAAGCCATCACTTTATGTCCTACTTTTTATCTGATCCCCTCTGTGAAAATTTTAGCAGACCTCGCCCTCGCCCAAACCTGAGCACTGGTTTCTTTACATATGCATTATTCCTTCAGCTGAATGCAGAAACTTTATATTTAGATACCAAAATCCTGACTGTATCCAAAGCAAAAAAAAAAACCCTCCAAACTTGACTTTTATTTCTAAAACTATTTTCAAGGAATAGGAAGAGCAAACCTCTTTTGTAGTTCTTGGTGATCAGCATTTCTTTGAAGTTGCTGCTTTAGTGTGTGCCATTGCAAAGATTTTTCTGTAAAAGTGACAGCAGATTACATCACAGATTACATAGCTGCTTTCTTTAAAGTTTTCATGAGTGGGTGATTTATTTGTGAATGTCTAACAGGTAAGAGACTGATAGGTCAATTTTTATATCATGTGTCACCTAAACAGCTTCTGTAATGACCAACTGTTTATTGAGAAAAGGCTTGGCAGAACTGGAATGAATCACAAAAATCTGCTTACAAAATAACAATATATGTACTGCTATCACCTTCCTACAGACTCGCCTGAAGTTAAAGATTACAGTGGTGTATTCATGCAAAAGATACATCACAGAGTTCACGGGCACTGTGACATCATCTTCCTGTACCTTAGTATTCTTAATATTCAGTGTGAAACCTTGACTGTACACTTAGTGAAACATACTGCCAAAAAGACAATCAATATGAGACAAAGATATCTTCTCTTTGCAGAGGATTTCTGGTTTCTGTGAAACGTACCAGTTCTGGAAAGCATTGTGGGTTTGGCTGTGGAAGAGCTTTACACTTGGAAAGGAACTGAATATTTCAGCAAACCTTGGACTACTCTAACAGATGTAGCAGAATGTGTAATAGTGTAATGGCCCCTTTTGTAACTTTGTCTTTATATCTGCAATTTGATTATAGTACTTCTGAGCCTTAAAACAAAACATTTAATTTATTTTATTATATTGCTTTTGGTCCATTCTATCCTTTGATCCCTAGACTAGAGTAATAAAAAATTTGAATTTTAAATACAAAACAAATACTATATCAATTAATTTGACAAAAAGTATCACTGACAGTTATATGGCATTTTTATTCTCAGAGGTTCCCATAGCAGATGAGAACTCTAACAATTGTTTAATCAACTTAGAAAGAAACTATGAAAGCCTCCTGCATTCTGGTCTGAAGCTGAGCAGCTTCTCCAAAGTACAAAAAAAAATTCATTGAAAAATTACCAGTTTCAAAAAGAGCTGGAAGGAAAACCGATGGGTTGCCAGACTGCAGCTTTATGTAAATGTACATAAATAAGCAAATAAATAAATAAATAAATGTAAAGATTATGTCAATGCATCTCAAGTTTCAAAAATGAAAAATTAATATTTTTCTAAATCTATATCAGATGTAGAAACATAATTGGAAGATCAATTTTATGCAGCATTTAATTCTTTATCAAAAAATGCATCTATGAATGTTTGAGACATACTGCTCATTGGAAAATACAACATGTTCAATGTTTATTTCAGTCTGGAGTGATGGATCAGGATTAATTCAGATGGACGTGTGCCACTGCTGAATTACCACACCCACACTGTACATTTTGGTCTTCAGAGGCAGTTCAAGTATAGATCAGCCTGAACTGAGGCATCTCACTAGATCACAGCACATGATGGAACAACTTACATAACACAATCACCTATTGCTTGATTTCTCCTGTTTTCAGGCTTTCTATTCATTAATGTGACAGTGATACTAATAAAAAGTAGTGAGCTGATTCTAATGATCGTCGGAAGTCCTAATAGGTATACATTGTAGGAGTGAAAGAGATTCTAAGAAGTAAGAAGATAATTATGAGAGAGTTCAAAAGAATCTTACACCTAAGCAATCTTGCTTCTCTGCTAGGAGAGACAAATTCTTATCCCATATCAGGCATAGGATTCTTAACTAATATGGTTACTGTAGGTCACTCTATTGTCACAGCTGAAAGTAGCTATGTGCTTCATCATTAAATATAATGCTCCAATCCATATCTTGATGTATTAACAATTTTTTTTTTCAGAAACCTCAGTATATTCTTTAAAGTGTTGTCTTAGGGATAATGGTTTTTCAGCTTCTTTATTGTGATTACTGTCTATCTGAGAAAAAAGAAAAAATCCTATCTTTTCTGAAAAAGAAAATCCCTATCGACAAGTTTTTTTTCTTACATAGCTAAAGCCAAGAAAGCAGAATAACAAAAAAAAAACCCCTAACATTCCTTCTGAAATATACTTCATTAGGGGTTGAATTGATACTAAGACATGCACATTAAATATTAAAAAAAAGGTCAAAATATATGAATAATTAGCTGGTATTTAAAGGACGTTTAAAGGTGGTGGATATGAATATTTCAAATTATTTTAACCTTGAAAATTAGAAAAATACTTTAAAGCCAGGAGTATGTATCTTGTCTTCAAAAAAGGGCTTGATTAGTATGTAGTAATAACACATGGAACCAGAGAGATAACAATGAAAAGAAACAAAATCTTGAACAGCTGTTCTTAAATGAGCATCTTCGAACCTATGCATTGAATGAGTCAGGGGTCTTGAGAAAATAAATCATATTTTGATTATATCATTGAACATCAAGTACACATAAAAGAAATTGAATAATTTTATTTCTGACATCTCACTGTGACTTTTCAACTCCCATGTGACACATTCTAGATAATTTTTAGGGTACACTAGTGTGATTTAGATTTCTCCCATCACACACCTTGGCCTTATTGCTAGCATGTAGAACCACTTGCAACATTCTACTTCTACACAGTCTCATGGGACTGTGAATGTTTACTTTCTCATTGTATGTTGAACTGATGAATATTAAGAAATATTTTTTGAATCATCATAAAATTTTATAATTTTTTTCTGGTACATTTACCACAATTTTCTGTTTGCTTTCCTCAAACAATCATCTGACTGAGTTTAGTTACAACATTATTCAAAAAGAAAATTAGTTTTTGAAGTTCATAGGCTCTGTCAAAAAAGCCTTACCCAGTTTTTCAGTCAGGATTTTGAGCCTTAGATCAGCTATCATGTTCAACCAGTCATGCATCTAAAATAACATGATTGCAGCCAACTAAACTAAAGAATATGTCTTATACTTGAAATAAAAGTGAAATAATGAGTCAAATATATTTGTAAAGACAGCAAAATGACTGAAAAAAACATATGTTTGAGACACTCAGTGCATTTACAAATACGTAAATAAAAGAAGCACAAGCAATTTTTAATTTCTCCACTGAGGTCTGTTTATGCAAGTTTATGTTAAGCACAATATATACAGTAGAAAAATCGTACCAAATATGTATCTCAGGGGTTTGAAAGGGCCAGTCAAATTAGTTGAATTAAGGGAACACCTAAAGTGCAGCTCAAAGGATTCCAGCCATTCCAACCAGCAAGTTAACTTCGTTGGGGACCCAACTTAATTGCCTTTATGCTAATGCATGTAGCATAGGAAACAAACAGAAAGAGTTAGAGATGTGTGCATGCCTGCAGGGCTATGACCTTGTTGGCATCACAGACATGTGGTGGGATGCTGTCTATAACTGGGGAGTTGGAATGGATGGTTACAGGCTCTTTAGGAAGGACAGGCAGGGGAGACAAGGAGGGGGGTGTCGCCCTCAGTTTCAGCGACCAGCTGGAGTGCGTGGAGCTCCACCTGGGGATGGATTAAAGGGAGGTAGTCTCGTGAGGTTTCTGTTGACAGGAAAAGGGGTAATGTAACCCCATTTTTAAAAAGGGAAACAACGAGACCTGGGGAACTACAGGCTGATAAGTCTTACCTCTGTGCCTGGCAAGGTCATGGAGCTCCTGGAAACCATGCTAAGGCACATGGAGAGCAAGGAGGTGGTTGGTGACAGCCAACGTGGCTTCTACATGGGCAGATCGTGCCTGAACAATTTGTTTGCCTTCTATAACAGGGTGACAGCATCGGTGGACAAGGGATGAGCAACGGATATCATCTACCTGGAATTCTGCAAAGCTTTTGACACTGTCCCGCACAACATCCTTCTCTCTAAACTAGAGAGACATGGGTTCGATGGATGGACCACTCGGTGGATAAGGAGTTGGCTGGATGGCCGCACTCAGAGGGTCCGTGTTGGGCCCAGCCCTGTTCAACATCTTTGTCGGTGTCATGGACAGTGGGATAGAGTGCACCCTCAGCAAGTTCGCTGATGACACCAAGCTGTGTGGTGCCATTGACATGCTGGAAGGGAGGGATGCCATCCAGAGGGACCTGGACAAGCTGGAGAGGTGGGCTCATGCCAGCCTCATGAAGTTCAACATGGCCAAGTGCAAGGTCCTGCATGTGGGTCATGGCAATCCCAGGCACAAATACAGGCTGGGCGAAGAATGGATTGAGAGCAGCCCTGAGGAGAAGGACTTGGGAGTGTTGGTGGACAAGAAGTTTAACAGAATCATAGAATCATGGAATGGTTAGAGTTGGAAGGGACCTTTAAAGGCCATCTAGTCCAACTCCCCTGCAAGGAGCAGGGACATCCCCAACTAGATCAGGTTGCTCAGAGCCTCATCCAGCCTGAGCAACCTTGAATGTTTCCAGGGATGAGGCATCCACCACCTCTCTGGGCAACCTGTTCCAGTGTTCTACAATCCTCAGTGTTAAATTTTTTTTCCTAGTATCTAATCTAAATGTACTTCCTTGTATTTTAAAACTGTTACCCCTAGTCCTGTCACAACAGACCCTATTGAAGAGTCTCTCCCCATCTTTCCTGTAGGCCCCCTTGAAGTACTGGAGGACCGCTATAAGGTCTCCCTGGAGAGAAACAGCATGTGAACTTTGAGCAACTTTCTATATAGAGTAAATTCCATGCTCCTCTCTTCTACTTGTGGATTATAAGAATCATTTGACTGAAAGGAAAGATGCTTGAATTTAATCTTAACTTTTTTTTTCTTTTTTTTTTTCCCCTTTTTACATAGTTATTTATTTATTCATTGCTTGTGCCAACATGCACATATTGTCAGCCAGAAGAGTGACTTTTATAACACATGCCTGTACATGTTTTCAAATTAAACTGTCATTCTCATAAGGAAGTCAATGACAGCAAAGGAATTAACTGATAATTAACAATATTTTGATAATGTATCCTTCTTTTATCTGTTTTCTGAAAATCTGTATCTGTTTACAGTCAGGCAAACATATTTAGAAAAATTTTCATATGCACAAAGTTATATAACATGTATATTTCTAGTTCTTGTACCTCAGGCGATAGATGTCCCTCAGAAATTTAAAACCATATGTCAACAAGAATTTACCATGTATTAACAATAAATCTCCCTCCTGTCATTCCAAGCTCTACCTCTCTATAGAGATCTGAAGAATGTGTTTTCTAATTTCACAATAAAATGAGGATAACTTAACCATAAACCTCTCCAGAAAATTTGACTTGAACCAACAAAGCAGAAAATACCCATGAGTAACAGCAACATCCACTGCTTCAATAGTGGGATGAGGCAAGAACATTAACAAAACTCCAAGGATTTTTCTTGTTTTTTTTTTTGTTTTACCTGTTACATTTTGCCTAATCCTTCCTCATCTAGTACAATACGTACTTATTTTCAAAAACATTTTTCCAATTCCTCCTTTAGTATATAACTTCCCTTGGAAATCCTTGCTTTTTCTGTCAGTATATTGCCATATCTTCAGTGCTTTGTCCTGTCTTTGGCTTTCTTGCACCAGGGTTTCTGCAAATGAAGAAATGTATCTAGAACTGTAAGTGGAAATGTTATATACTTATATAAAGGTATACTATTTAAATGACATAAATATATATATAATTTCCACTTACATTTGTATATATTGTATATTTAAATATGTGTTGTATTTTGAAGAACTTACTTTGCAACTACATAAATACAGAACTGAAGAAATCCCATCAAGTCTTTGACATCTGTCCTATAGGTCCTATTCTCTTTCACCTGAGTAGGCAGAGGTAGGCATATTTTCTTACTGACTTGATGAAGTTTTGTAGAGATTATCTGTAGTTTTATAGTCTCACAAATAGGTGGCACTAATGAATTCTGAATTTGCGGTAATTTCTGTGTTCCCAACTAGCAAAGTACAAGTCCTTTGTGCCCTCTGACACACTCTTTACTGACCTTTACTAACGAGAGCAGCTTTGAAATTGTTTATGAGGGCTGAAACAATAACAGAAGATCCTGTTTTCCACTGCCAGGAGATAAGAAACTTCTACTGAATGTAACAGGAGTTACTCACTCATGAGTGTAGGAGAAGAGTGCCTACGTGCTGCATTAAAATAAGAAAAGCATATTGCTCTTTAATATAAAACATGCCTAGGATGACATAATATATTGACAGTTCTTATGAAAGACCTGATTAAATTAGTTGGACCTGAAATATTACCTGGCACACTAGAAATGTCAAATAGAAATCACCTTGAAATGTGAATTTGAGTCACATTCCGTGCTGGTTTGCAGTGAGGTAACCAGAGTGTCTATGTAATTAGGGGTGTTTTTCAGCTTCAGCCAGGACAGACTTTGGTTTATTAGTGTTTTCTAAACAAGATGCATATGTAGATAGAGAATTACATTATATATACAGAAATCTTATTTTATTTAACTTTACGATAAAATTTTAATGACATTTTATCCTGTTTGTGTAGTAACATCCCTAAGTTTTCATAGACAAAGAAACTATGAGAATTTAAAGATTATTGAGAACCCAACCCTGTTTTTTAGAACTCATGCTAGTTTGGAGGCCATGACAGAAAATATTTTAAAACAAATTAGTAAAATTTTACACTAAGAAAAATAAATACCTAGAAACAAATTAAACCCCTAGTAAAACTTGTGCAGAGCTACCAGTAGTATTAGTTAAAAAATTTTTAAATCAATTTTTCAATTAACTCTCTGTTGGATAGATTAGGGATTTTAAACCAAGACAATATTCAAAAAAAGATTCTTTTGTGAACAACGGGTCAAAAGAAGTGTAGCAAAAGATTAAAATAAGAATTGGAAAATAAGGCATGCTCACTGCGTCCACATAGCCCACATTAATGTGAATGGCATACGCACTGTAGCTAAAGGAACACAAGGAAACACAATTGATCAGAAAAATAATTCTTCATGGGTCTTCCTTACTATAATGAAGGTGGGAGAAATACACGTTATTCTCTCTTCTGATAGTCTGAGGTTCTGTCTTATATAGTGATGTGGATATTAACACATCAAGTAGTTTTGGGTCACTTCTTTGAGTGTGAAGACGCAGGCAAGGTCTGGTCATGATGGTAGTAGATGCTCTTACCCTCTAAATCAAGATGGCAGCTTTCAAATATCAGTTGAAAATACATCACCTTTGTGGTGGATTGACTTTGGCTAGGTGCCAGGTGCCTAGCAAACCACTCTATCACTTCCCTTGCTCAGCTGGATAGGGGAGAGAAAATACATTGTAAGGCTCGTGAGTCAAGGTAAGGACACAGAGAGATCACTCATCATGGAGAGATCACTACAGTCATGGGAAAAACAAACTTGACTTGGGGAAATTTATTTAATTTATTAGCAATCAAAAGTCAGAGTAGGATACTGAGAAACAAAAATAATCTTAAAACATCTTCTTCCCATCTATCCCTTTTTCTTCATACCCAGCTTCTCTATGCAGGAGGACAAGGAATAGGGGTTGCAGTCAGTTCATCACATATTGTCTCTGCGACTCTTTCCTTCTCAAGGGAACAATTCCTCACATTCTTTCCTTGCTCCAGTGTGGAGTTGCTCCCAAGGGAGACAGTCCTCCATTAACTTCTCCAATGTGAGTCCTGCCAGTGGGCTGCAGTTCTTGATTAACTGCACCAGCGTGGGTCCCTTCCATGGGGTGCAGTCTTTAATGAACAGACTGCTCCAGCTTGGGTCCTTTCCATGGGATCACAAGGGAGGAAGGAGGGAAAGAAGGAAGGAAGGAAGGGAGAGAGACTCAAAGAGTTGTGGTCAATGGCTCAATGACCAAGTGAAGTGGCTTTCCTCAGGGATCCATATTGGGACCGGCCCTATTTAACATCATTGTCGATGACATGAACAGTGGGATGGAGTGCAAGTTTGCTGATGACACCAAGCTATGTGGTATGGTCGCCATGTTGGAGGAAAGGGATGCCATCCAGAGGGACCTTGACAGGCTGGAGAGGTGGGTCTGTGAGAACTTTGTCATTCAACAAGGTGAAGTGCAAGGTCCTGCACATGGGTAGAGGCAATCCCAGACACAAATACAGACTGGGCAGAGAATGGATTGAGAGCAGCCCTGAGGAGAAGGACTTGGGAGTGCTGGTAGACGAGAAGCTCAACATGAGTCGGCAATGCGCTCTTGCGGCCCAGAAGGCCAACCGCATCCTGGGCTGCATCAAGAGGAGCGTGGCCAGCAGGTTGGCGGACATGATTCTCGCCCTCTACTCTGCTCTCATGAGACCCTACCTGGACTACTGTGTCCAGTTCTGGAGTCCCCAACATAAGAAGGACATGAACCAGTTGGAGATGGTCCAGAAGAGTTCCATGAAGATGATCAGAGGGTTGGAGCACCTCTCCTATGATGACAGGCTGAGAGAGTTGAGGCTGTTCAGCCTGGAGAAGAGAAGGCTCCGGGAGACCTTATAGCACTCTTCCAGTACCTAAAGGGTGCTTATAAGAAAGATGGGGAGAAACTCTTTAGCAGGATCTGTTGTGAAAGAATGAGGAGTAATGGTTTTAAAATAGAAGGAGGTAGATTCAGACTGGACATAAGGAAGAAATGTTTTACAATGAGGGTGGTGGAACACTGGAACAGGTTGCCGAGAGAGGTGGTGGATGCCCCATCCCTGGAAACATTCAAGGACAGGTTAGACGGGGCTCTGAGCAACGTGATCTGGTTGGAGAGGTTCCTGCTTCTTGCAGGGTAGTTGGACTAGATGACCTTTAAAAGTCTCTTCCAACCCTAACTGTTCTATGATTTGATGATTCTATGAAGGAAGGAAGGAAAGGTGGGGGGACAGAGAGAGAAGAAGAGGGTAGAGAGATTGTATAAGTTGATAAGAGAACTTGAAGGGGAGTTAATAAGATGGAACATGTTGCCCAGAGTGGTGCCATCTCCATCCTTTGGAAATTTTCAAGATCCAATTAGACTAAGCTTTAAGCAACCTGGACTGACTTATAGCTGGCCCTGCTTTGAGCATGATCTTGGGCGAAAGACCTCCTGAGGCCCCTTCCAACCTGAGTTGTCTTTGATCCTAAGATCCCAAATCCCATCATTAACAAGAATATTTTGGATGCAAAAGTAGTACGGGTGCAGTTCCACTGATACAGAAGTGGCTTATAAATAGTGTATCCTTTATGGAAGTAGCTGTGCCTGCATTAATCATCATCTGATAAATATAACTGCATCCATGCCCACATTGGGGCAGCTGCACAGCCTTTCTAGAACAGTTGATACAGTCCATATTTCTAATGTAAAGAAGCCATATATTGTCAAGGAACAAAAACCCAACATTATCAATCTACTGTAAAGAAGCAAATTACTAAAATACCGTCATCCATCAGCTACTAATCTTTAAATAGCAATAATTACTGAATGTTCTTGTGCCTACTAAACTAGACAAAGACAGGATATAAACACATTGATAGATCACTTCACCAATAAGTGACAATGTATGTCATGCAGATTGAGTAAATACTGTTGACTTGTAGTTCACTGTAAGAATGCAGGGTATCAGGAAGTTACATTACCTTAAGTAGGAATACAGGTCTCTCATATTAAAGCATCTTTCTTCAGTCTTAAGAGAAAGAAGTCTCTATTTATAAATTTATCTGAATAATCACATACTTTATGAATCAAGTGCCTCTTCCAAACTTATCTGATCACAGTGAATCATGTTCAAATGCTGAACCTCTTTTGGAATGTTTTCTAAAGTTCAAAAAAGTTGCATTCAAGTGTTCTTTAGACTCATATGCCATTTCAAGTAATATAGTTTCTCAATATACTGCTTTGAAGATATAGACTGCTGTTAAAAAATATGCCAGATTCATTTACTCTGTCTAGCTGTCACTGAAGTTCCCAAATCATGTAGTCTTTTTACCTAATATAACAAAATATAGTTGAAACAATCTGAGATGTCTTCAAGAACATAAATGCAGATACATCATTTTAAACACAGGTTATGGCTGGACAATTTTAAAGAATAATATTTCAGCCAGGGGATTAATAAGTAAGTGTGCTCTACTCAGTATGAAAATCCAATATTATGCCACTAATTTCTGTGCGTGGATTTAATTATTTTTTCAGGATAAATTTAGATTCATTAAATGAAAGTTTTATAAAGCGATAGTAATAGTTGTCAGATTCTCCTCTTTATAGTCAGTCAAGGCTCCCATGTTGGGACTTAAACAAAAAAAATAAAAGAAGAAAAAAAAAGATGAAAACAGAATTTGAGTGATGGAACACAAAAAATTGAACATTTGCATATAAGACAGTGACTGGGGAACAATCCTATGTGTTTTAAATCAGCATTTTAAAACATATATAGACATATATGATTTTAAGATCATTTGGGTTACAAAGGATCTCTGCCGATTTCTAGTCCAAACTTTTCCTTAAAGCCTGGTCAGTACTACGTTCAGACTAGGTTGCTCAGGGCTTTATCCATTAACTGCACAATCTCTCTGAGTAAAATGACAAATGGATAGGCAATCCATTGCTTGACTACCCTCTCGGGGAACAAGGTTTTAACTCATACTTGGTGTGGACTTCTCTTGTTTCAATTTATGTACTTTGTCTCTCCTTTGACCATGCACCACTGTGAACAGCCTTTGTCTTCTGACTGTGCTCCTGTTCATACAGCACAGGATGCTGATGTCCTCCCTGCCTGCCAGGGTTCACTAGTGGCTTCTGTGCAGCTTACTATACCAGTTTTTCAGCAGTTTCTCCCCAGCAATTTTCTCCCCTGTGCTGATGCAACAGATTCTTCTTTCCTGAGTGAAGGACTTTGTATTTGTCCTTGCTGAATTTTATTAAATTCCTGTCAGCCAATTTTTCCAAACTGTGTATGTCCTTCTGTATGGCAGCCCTCCTCTCCAGTGTATCAAGTCATCCCTCCAATTTGGTATAATCTGCAAAATTGATGTGCATTACAAGTCCATTGCTTCAGCAGGACACGTCCAGGATAGACCCCTGTGGTACCCCACTAGTTACCAGCCTCCAGATAGCATATGACCTGTTACCCCTACTCTTGAAGCCCAAATACCTGACCATTTTTTTTTTTTGTGCATGTGCTCATCTACTCATCCAGGCTAAATGGATAATATTGTGGGAGACAATGTTAAAGGCGCACATTTAGACTGCTCTAAATCTTGAAAGATCTACAATGTATAAGTGTATGAAAGTTGGTTTATTGAGAAGTGAATTCAGTGAAAATGATTAGATATTTTTAAAAAAGATAGTTCCAGTGTTATTGTATGCAATGCCTTCAAAATAAACCACAGAGCATTTTTGCATATCCACTTATCCATGCATTTTAGTTTAGCTTCATTTGAATTTGTCTCATTCTATAAAAGAAAAAGCACTCTCTGTGTGTTGTACCTAGCACATGTACCAAATTGTTATGATACCTGTAATGAAGGACATTGTCACAGAGTGGAGAAGCACTCATCCACACCTTGAACATCTCCACTCTTTACAACAAAAGATTCTTTATTAGGCTTTCTGGATACATTGTTGCTCATTCCTCCTCCAAATATTTTTAAAGAAAATACCTGAATGATCATACCATTATTTTTTACCATGTCGCTCTCCTCTGTGAGTCATACAATCTGCTTCTCACTGCACATTTTTTGCAGAACTAACTGTTCTTAGTCTTTAGGATCAAGTTATTTTGTTTTATTTTTTGTTTTCTCTATAGATCTCTAAACTATGTTCTTTGCTGAACCAATATTTCACAGAAATCAAACCTCCACACTTCAACTATGGAAATACTGTAAAGACAAACAGAAAACAATATTTATATTAAAAGAAGAGTTAGAAAAAATAGGCATCTATCAGTAGAAGAGCTTTGAACATCCAGAACCTAGGTGTATGAGTCAGGCATGTGGTCATATGTACTCAAACAGGCAATGTTCCTCAAAGTGGGAATTAGTTCAGGCATGGCATTGTGTTTAGCATTTTAACAGATTCTGTTTGGTCACTACTAAGCATCAGAATTTTGCAGGTTTTTAATCCAAGGCACTGATTACTTCCAAGCATTTTTTTTTTGTGCATATGCCATTAGCTCAGATCTCTTGGAGCCAGCTACTGGCTGGGGGCATCCTGGGGCTGACCGCTTAAAGATGTATGACAATATAAACAAATGCAGGCACATCTGAGCTCCTCTGACTTTCAAGTAGTCAGGATGTGAGCTAGCTCCAGTTCAGGAAACGTTTATCAGCATTAGCATTATCAGCTTAGATTAATACAGTCTTTAAAAAACAGAGTAGATGAACTTGAAATCAATGTCTAATAGGTCATCTTGATTCCAAGCTGGGTTGTGGTTGGCCAGCCCTGGACATAACATACGTACTTGTATTTGCCCATTTTCAGTATGTATACAGCGCAAAATCCTACATATGCATGAGAAAGCCCAGACATTAAGGAATCCCTTATAGAGAATCACTGAGTGAATCCTACTCCTGGACACAAGATCCATCCTGATTTAAGGCATTTCTAAGCCTTATTTTGATCTGTGCTTTCCTTCTTCTTTAGCTGGAATTCCTGAATCAGTAGAGGTGGCAGCACCATCTATTTGCCAGGAAGGGCAGAAAGTGAGGGTAGGCTCCTGCTCTTATCCAGCTGTAATTTCTAATCAATCGTTTAACAACGCTAGCAATAATTTCTTTTTGATTGGGGTTTTAGTCAGATTAACAAGCTAAAACACCTTGATCGTCGCAGCAAATGCAAAAAAAAAAAAAGAGTTTCAAAGTTGGTTGGCTGAAGAGAGTTAAGCAGAAACAGGTAAACTGAAAACACTTGGGAGACTCACTAGGGAGCCCTTGTCTTCCACCTTTCCTGAAAACATTACAACTGATAAAAGAAAGGAAACAAAGTAGCATTAACAACATCTCCTGAAAAAAAAAAAACACAAACTCAAAAACAAAGTCCCAAACAAAAATCAAACCTCGACCCCGGAACCTAAACCCTGCCATCATTCTGATATGAAGAGTAGGCCCTAATCTAAACAGTGTACAGGTCTGGGCCCTGCAGCTTGATAATTCATGAAGATCCCTTACCTAATTTTGGCCTAGTCTCAAGTAACACTCTCCCAGGCCAACAATCACTCAGAATAAGCAGACTGGGTATGGTCACCATGTTCTAGAGGTAAAGGCTTTTAATGGCAAGGAACAGTAACCTCTTGGGCAGGGAACACTCCCTGCCCTCTTTTATTTACAGGTACAGCTGTGAATTCAGTGAGCTAATAATGAGTAATGGTGCAATTTTTTTTTTTTTGCTGAGAAGAGAAACAAAAGGAAATATTGGATGATGGAAAAAGAAAACTGTAAGCCAAAAGCCATAGGTACTGGCTTATAGAATTATTTCTCTATTCAGACAAGAAAGTTTTTGAAAAATGAGATTAGAAATAAATAGCAATAATGAATGTTTTAAAGGAAAGCATTTTTAAAAAAGAAACAAAGAAAAATGGTTTTAAAGGCAGAGAATTTTCCACACAAACAGAAATCTGGAGGACTGGAGCAGCAGAACCAGAAGTAGTATAAGGTCATTTCTGGAAGCCAGGAATAAAACCAGGACTTGCAGGGTCTCAGTGTGTTGCCTGGATTTAGGACAAAAATGCTTCTCACAGTGGGGAATATGCTCTGTAGTGCACTGTATCCAGGGTTCTGTCTCCACATCTGTTATACTACTGAGAATTTCTTCTTCTCCGAGGCAAATTCTGTAGGAAATCTCTGCTCCCCAAAAATCAAGAAAATGTGCTGTTCCAAAGAGATGGAACTAACTTGTGTTCTTTAATGTGCTAAATAAAAAAATAATAATTAAAAAACCTAATAAATAATTACAAATGAAAGCTTTATGAGTGATGAACAGAACTGATAATGATCTGGTATATTGCCTCTGTATTTCACATAGCATTATACCTTTACTCAGCTGCCTTCTGAGAAAAAGCATGTCTCCAGTCACCAGCAGCTATCCTCTGCTTTACTCTCTTCTTGAAAATAAATGCTATTGATCAGCAGCAGTCTTTTCTGAAATTGGCAGAAAGGTGTGAGCCTATTAAAGCTCTTTTATTAAGGTTGAATATTGGAAAGGAGAATTGATTCTCCTAGATTTATATCCGTTTGCTTTTTATTGTGGTGTGCTATTTGTAACATTTGTAACATTACATTGCATACCTTCAGAAGCTATTTTTTCTTATTTTTATTTCATTCTGCGGATTTTCTTCTGATATCCTAAAGGAGTGAGCATTATTTTTCTTAGTTTTATTATAAACATTATTTTGTATATATGAATTTTGAGCAAACTAAATTATTTTTTTCTGGAGGAACCTGAGTCAGCCATGTCCAGATTGTTTTGTTAGCTATGTTTAAAATTACTGCAGAAGATGTAAGATTGTAAATATGTGTCTTGATACCGGTATATAAATCTTCAGTTAGATCAGATTTCTTTGAATATGAAAACTGACTATCTCTGCTTAGAAGATTAAAAAAAAAATAAATGTAAGGACCGTCTTTTGAAAAAATACTTCTAAACAGGTGCCACTATTAAAGGAAACAATGTGAAATAAATCAGAACTTCTAACTGTCCAGTCTGCCAATGTTATCTAGAGGCTGCCACCATACCAAACAGTATGGTTCAGTGCAGGAGAAAAAAGAAAGTTTTGAAGCTGAAGCCAGGTATTCAAGTAGTTCTGCCCTCTCCAGTGCCATACATACCTTTACGTCAGCTAGCATATACATTAAGAGTTTAATTTTAAAAAGTACATTTCTAAAATATCACTTTGAAAAGAGTTGTTTATAAAGTTTCCATTGCCTTTAATAAGAATAAACGTAGTCCAGTCAGATAATTTAGAACAGAACTATATATTGAACATTCATATATCTTTGTATGTTTCTATAACACAGCAGAAGTGATTTACTAATGTTGTCTGTTTCTTGCATTATCTTACAGTTGAACCCTGTGGGCTCAGCATTGTGTCTGAACAAATATTTTACAGTGCTTATTTTCTAAAACAAATGTTTCTTTGAGTTGCCTGAAGTTACTATTGGATCCAAGAAAAGTGTTTAGAAATGCAAAACCAAGCCAACTTAGGCTGGAATCGTAAGCAGATGAGGCATGATTTATAAAAGGAAAGTGTTGCTTGCTTCTGAACATATCTGAAGAATTTCTTAAACAACAGGCTGACAATTATCTTTGTGGTAAAAGAAATAATGAATTTCTAAGTTTTTAAGTGGTCATGCATACCTAGAACTTTCCTCATTTCTCCCATTTAAAAAAAATATCTAGAAAAATGTCTAAAGAGAAAAGTTGATGACCCGTAATGTTTTGTTTCACTTCTTAGTTCAGCCATGAAACTAAACTACCTTTGAAAGTCAACAAACAAACAAATAAACAAAAAAACTCCAGGTACACTCTTGTTCCTCTTTATTTTTAAATGAAATATAAGCATTTCTCACAATGATTTCCTGAATATATGATTTGAACTATGCATATATGCTTTGCTGAACTGGAGTCTATTTGAAGCATTTTTGATTTAAAAAAAGGTACTGCAAGCACTTTATATCAAAAGTGAAATAGTTAATAACTGTGGGTGTTTCAGTTGTTTTTTTCTTGTTTTGTTTTTTTTTTAACTTATTCTGACTTCAAGTCTAAAAACAAATTATAAAGAAAAATATCAAAAAGGTGTTTGGTACCTTATAGCAGTCTTCCAGTATCTCAGGGAGGCCTACAAGAAAGATGGGGAGAGACTGTTCAGCAGGGCCTGTTGGGACAGGACTAGGGGTAACAGTTTTAAAATAGAGGGAGGTAGACTTAGGTTAGATATTAGGAAAAAATTATTTACAATGAGGTTTGTAGAACACTGGAACAGGTTGCCCAGAGAGGTGGGGGATGCTGCATCCCTGGAAACGTTCAAGGTCAGGCTGGATGAGGCTCTGAGCAACCTGATCTAGTCGGGGATGTTCCTGCTCCTTGCAGGGGAGTTGGACTAGGTGACCTTTAAAGGTCCCTTCCAACCCTAACCATTCTATGATTCTATGATTCTACATCATGCACAATGAAATGGAGATACATTCTAGTACAACTTTTGAGTTTTTGAATCTGTTCTAATTCTCCTTCTAACACTGTTTTGATTTTTGCTATTGTTATTTTGCATCAGAATACCGTCAGGTTCTTAGACTTTTCATTTTAATTTCATCATAATGCTAATGAGCTGGGTTTGTTCACCTTTATAAAGAAAATTGAGCTGCTTCCTGAGGAGAAATCTAATAAGAAGATGGACATATATTTCTCATACTTTTGAAGTTCAATATAATTTCTCTAAAAATATGTTAAACAATGTAGAATTTGCTTTGTCTGATATTTTAAAAATCGTAATTAAAAAAAAACACAGTAAGAAGCAAAACAATATCATTTAATTTATTTTATCCTATTATTAAATGTGAATGTAAAACTTGAGAAGTTTTGGAGAGATGCTAGAAGAGCACCTTGCTTTTTTTGCAGATTTATGTTCCTACGGAAAGCTTAATTAATATCCTTTCTATTGAATCAACACAGTTTCTATGATGATCAAACAGAAAGGAAAGAAAAAAAGCAATTCTAAAAACAATTATCAAAAAACACATGCACACCTGGAGGAATTATTGAACATTTTCAATAAAGGCAGAAGAGGTTGCTTTTAGGCCATAATCTTTAGCAACAATATGATGCTAATCCTTACTGCGATCTGGGTTTGTAAAGTAAATTATGTTCAGTGGTGTAAACCCTAGTTCTGAGCTTGTACTGTAATTTTCTAGGGCACATACAGAAAATTAAGGATTCGGGAAACAACATTGTGCAGGTGGATGCTGGTTACAGGTGACCAGTCAGACTGTAGTTGGGTAGAATATAATCTCTAAGTATTCTATTAGCTGAAATGACTGGCAAAGTTTGACTTCTTGTTCCATGAAACATAAACATAGGAAATATACTATAATTGCATTAAATAATGTTATACATTGCAGCTTTGCCATGCAGAAAAAGCTGTGAAGAATGCATGGTAGATGTTGAAGATATCTTAATAAAACAAAACTAGAGTAGTGCTGGAATAAGTGATAGTTACTTAACAGTGAGGATAACAAACTTCAGAAAGATTACAAAATGAATGTGTAGGTTCACTGTCACGTAATCGCACTGTAGGTTATGTGCGATTTCACAATCAGATGTCTCTTTCTACATCTCTAAAGTGACCCTAAGTTCTATAAACAATGCAGATGGATAGAGAATTTCAGGATATGTTCTACTGATCTGCTTAAGGTGCTTAACTCACAATGACATAAAGCATGACCCAGAATAGGTATTTCTGGATTACTAACATGTCAGTTGGTCAAATGTTCATCTCTGGAGTCTTCTAGAGCAATATATATATATATTTCCTTTTTACCCATGGAAATGTGTTTTAATAGATGTCTGAAACACAAAAAAAAATTATTGGTAGAGAAGACAGTGAAATAGGGATGAATTATATTGGTGAAAGTTTTATAACTATGATTTTTTTTTTCCTAATTGAGATGTTCCAGTTGCATAAACAACAAAACATGCATAAGTATGTGCATGAGAGGCACCAAGATCCCAATAACTTATTTGTCTCTAGTCTAGAGTGTGTTTAATTATTCTACACAAAGAATAACATTTTTAGTGGGAGACAGTAAAAAAAAATAATTAGGTAATCCACAGAGGAAAAAAGAAATATTAAAACTTTATTTAAAAAATCCAACAACACAACTCTCCCCCAACCCTCCCTCTAAAAATACCTGAATGAGTTTACTACCTGGTAGTATGTAGACTTAACAGCCTACACTGCTCTGAAAAGGTAGCTTCTGCAGGTAGTCAGGACTGATCCCACCACTTGTCCCTCAACTGTCTCTTGGATTGCTTTGTAGGTGCATCAGCTCTGGAAACCCTATGTGCCGTTGGAGTGGCACACATGCCAACAGCCAGCCTTGGGTCTCAGGAAGGAACCCGGCAACTTGCCCTTAAGACATCCTCAGTAGTCAGTGTCAGGGATAGATCTTCAAAAGCTGATGATTGCATTTTTAAAAACTAATTATTTTATTTTAACTATTCTCAAACAATCAATTTAATTTTAAGAACTATTGCAAATAAAACTGGAGGTTCTGTTTGACACACACCACGTTTTCTTTTAATTGCTTTCCAGGTTTCACTCATTTCAGGTATACATGCAAATATGCAAGTAGGTGCCCACAAGCATTTTACTGGCATTTGTTTGGTGCTCCTTCTAGGTTAATTTATCTGTGTAGACATCATGCTGATAGAGCTGGATTGATATTCTTGGTATAGGTGTATTTCCTCTATTTCATTCCCTCATTAATAAATGTGATAGGAAGGAAGGGGGATAGTACTTCCTTCATCAGTGCTGGTTGTTTAAATCATAAGCCATAGTTGAAATTGTTTTGTCTTTCTTTGCACTTGAGAGATGCTGGGATTTAGATCACAGCTGGGCGATGTAAGATGCTCTGGTGCTATAGTAGTCTAGCTGATTTTAAATAAGAAGGGCAACTGAATATTTTTCAGCTTCACCTTAGAAAAGCAATGCCTTTTTCTTTAAGTAGAAATCTGTGTAGCCTAGATGCAATGACAAATCAGCTAATTTCCCAGTTTAAGATGTACCTAACTTACTTAATTTCTCAGTACATTGAAGCCATTCACCATGCTCAGCAAGAAGTAACCAACCTGGAGGAAGTGCATAATGCTCTGGACACAGATGGGATTTCAGTTGAACTTAGTTTTTCTGTCATGGAGCAGTGTGATATCAAGACGAAAAAATATTGCTCACGTTTAGCTGATAAAACAATTAGCTCAGTCACATAGTTACTGTTAGTGCTATCCCTGCCATCAAGTGCCTTGCCCTGCTCTCAAGCCATTAAAACCCAATATAAAGCAAGTGGTCTCAACCAGTAATCTGCTTGATCTTCCCACTACAATCACTTTTGAAGATGGACTGAGTACGGTCACGTATTTTCATTCATTATAACTGTCTCTAGTACCTCAACAAAAGTGAAGACCACACCTTGGCTTCAGAGGAAAGTGACACTGCCATTCTAAGCTGGAAATAGTAATTATAGCTCAAAAAATACAGTTATTTTCAAAATATTGCTTAAATCAGTAGAGTAACAGCAACAATAAGAACCTCAAAATCATACCTTAAGAAAGCTCAAACAAACAAACAAGAATATTTAAAGTCAATATTTATAGTCTTTGTGTAATGTTGTTTCATATGCTGAAATTCCACACTATAGTTCATACTGTGAGAGCGGAAGTAATACATTGCTTTGACAGACCAGTACTTTGAGTATATTTATGAATTAGGCTTATATTAATATGAAAAGTCAGATAAAAATGCCTGCATTTCATAACAAGTGAAGCCAAGATGAAAAGAGAATATTTTTTAAGAACACATCTTGAATCACCAAGGTGATTCTCCTTCCTCCATTGCTTGACGAAACACTGCTAGGTTGCCACTGCATGTTGAATTGTAGCATATTCACTTCTATAGAAAAGATCTTGAAAGTTTTCAGGAACCAAAGTGACCATGCAAATGACCATGTATCCTGACAAAGCTAACATTTGTAAAGACACTATAACAAAAGAGGAGGTTTCAGCTTTATACTTAATATCTCAAATTCTCTAATTAATAATATCCTTAATTTAGTGGCATTTACCTCACCGATCAAAAATATTAGACAATTTATGTGGAGTAAGAATAAAGTTTCATTAAATTTCTGCAGTAAATTGGCAGATCCACATAGACTGACACTTTACATGCACCTTGTTTCCTTCTGACACAACTATCCATTCAGTAAACTGATGGTGAAAGGATCTGTCACTGTTTAAATAATTAAATGCTGTAAAATAGCACACGTGAAAGAAGTTAGACAAATAAAGATCTTACTTTTTCAATCTATATCTCTAAACATCTGTCCAGAATCTGATAGATGGAAAAGATTTCCCTTTTAGAGCTATGCCTATATAATGATTTTATATTAAGGTGAACATCTAACCTTCTGGGTATATTATACAAATTGCACTGCCTTAAAAACTAGTTTTATAATATAAGTGGCCAGGCTTGAAAATAATCTGTATTTATTTGTTCACTGAAAATCAATCAAATATATAAAATGAATGAAAATACTCATTTCTGAACATCTGTTAGAGCATCTGTCAGTTATTAAATCTAGTCTATGAAGGACAGTAGGCTGTGGATTTTGTAACAGGAAACATATTGATAGAAAGGGAAAAAATGCATTGAGGAAAGAGGAAACATGATTTAGGAGAACTGTTACATGGGCAAACCAACAGCAACAGTATAGCATAACACAATTCCTGCCTGTAGTCTTGTAACTGAATGATCCTTAATGTGTGATTTATCAAAATTTACTGATAGCTACCACTGGACTAGCTGTAAGTCCCAGCTGGGCATGAGTCCCAGTATGCAGAGTAGTGTACAAATTCATAGAGTAGCTCTATCTCCCAAGAGGTTTGTCCTATGGTTTACACAATACTTAACTGTAAGAGGGATGGATTAATTGAGTATAAAAAGATTATTAATAGGATAATACACTTAGGATGGAAATTGGTATGAACTTCGCAATGGACTTCTGCAGAGCAGTCTTGAAACCTATCTCTTATAGCTAAGCTTCCTATCTCTTTCCTTAATGAATATATGGTTTTGGCTGCTTTCAGCTTTGCTCAATAATAAATATGGGAGGATACAGTGCAAGTCACCATCTGAGGTTTATCACCATCTGAGGTTTAGTGGAAGTATCAGTTAAATTTTGACCATTTCCAAGAAGAAGAATAAGGAAAATACACTGCTGTAAGAAACAACTATCTGGAAACTAGTAGCAACAATGAGAAACAGCAACATCTTTGTTCTTGGTGAAAGGACATAACTGTTGAAATAGGAGACAGACTGCCATTATGATATAAGGAATGCGAGTTTTGCTTTATCATGAAAATTTACTCAAACTTAACAAAAGTTATAAATATTTAAAATACATGATTTTGAAAATACATGACTGAGCCATTCTGTTGCAAACTTCTGAGCCATAATTTCATTTATTACTACATGTAGCTGAATGAAAACTCTGAAGTTCAACTGTTTATATTCTAAGTTAATTATGAAAGCAAATAACGATGTTCTGCCATTTAGTGAAAGGTTTTGATGCTTTAATCTTATTTTAATGTAATTGTTTAGTTCTCCTGTCAGTAGCAATGTTTTTAAATAGATATAAGTATTTACATTTTTCTGAACATCATAATCAATATGTTTATCTTTTAAGTATAACCAAATTCTAGATTTTTTTTTTGTTCTATATAAAACTGCAAAAATTCACTGTTGAGTTCTAAAATTCAAAGTGACCAAAAGATCATAGAGAATAAGCTTTCAAAATGTATTGTGCATAATTATTAGATTCTTTCTCCATTTGTCCTTCTGCTTCCTGCTGTCTCTGTTGCCCACCAGTGAGTTATACATTTAAGAGGAGGAAAGAAACCTATTGACTGCAGAGTCGAATGCAGTTAATATGCCTCACACTAGCAGGACAATTCATGTAACACAGCAGGTTTAATTTGCTGTCCGTTTCTGGCTATGAATATTACCACCAAATGTCTGCAGTCAAGTGGTTTTCATTACACAGAAGTTCTGTGGCGTGAGATTCTCTGCAAAAATGTAATGACCAAAGTTCTTTACTGGAAAAAGTGCTCTTTTACAATGGCGTTCTGCCTGGGTACCAGAAGCAAGTGAAGTGCATTAAAAAGTAGATCCACTGAAAAACATGAAAATGCAGCCTGTCATAGTATCCGAAGCAGAGTGTAACCAGTGAAACAACCTTCCAAAGGAGCAGCAAAGGAGCAGCTTCATAGCTTATATATATAAATATATATATTTCCTGGGAGTGGGTTCTTCTAATTGATTGCCAAGTCCATGAGAACACTTCAGTACATTATTTTTCTGGAAGCAGAAAGCATGGCTGTGGCTTTGAAAGGAGAATTCTGCTGAATGTGCAAGGCTAGCATTATGTTTAAAGCCAGAGGAGAAATTCAGCGGGGGAACTTCGTTCTTCAAATAGTTGCTACAGTAATCAGAGTCCTGTTTTATGGCTGGGTTATCAAAGGTGCTGCACACAAAAAAACCTTTCTGCTGTTATTCAATAACTGGTTCTCATTATGCTTGTTGCTAGTAGCTCTAATCATTCCTCTATTTTTACACTGAACACCGATATTGTGAATTCACTATTGAGATCAGGGAGGAAAAAAAACCTTAGAAATTTTGAGTTGTATAAATCTTTTGGGATCATTTATTAAGAGATAATGACTTCAACATATCCACATACACCTGTAATTGTCTTAATTCTCTACAATATTCTTAAAGCTTTTTCCTGTGATCGTGCCAAGTTCCTTTACTGGTTTAGTGAGAGCCAGGCAGAGGAGAATGTGTTCTGTTTCATGATGCAATTTCCATTGTACAAGTAGCTGCCCTTTGGGCTTGAGCAGAACTACAGAGAGAGAGAGTAGCTGAGGCTTATCCACGGTCTTACAGAACAACTCAGTCTTCTTTAAAACACATCAGTATAGAAGCAGAAAATAAACAACTATGTTTTCAGAGTATAGTTGGTAGAGTGGACCCCTTACAGAGCATATCATTTTATGATATATTGCTAATATTAGTGAATTGCAAGTAAATCAGTACTCAGTTCTCATGTCTGAAAGAATTGAAAAAATAATCTACCAGACATTTGTGTTTCTGATAGAAAAGAGCTATAACTGTACTGGTAAACAGAAGGATACCTGGCCTTGTGGCCAACTAAAAAGGTATTTTAACCTCTGGAAGAAAGTGCTAGAATTGAAATCACAAGCTGGAAAAATTACCTGACCTGTCTGAACTACTGATTCTTGGAGCTAATAGCTAAAGCGTTGTCTGGTCTAAGCCAGAATCACAGTAAATGCCTATAGACAGTCCAGTTCCCATACTGGTGCCTGTACCTTGGTATTGCTGAGGCTACCAGTGAGGCCTTAGCCCCTTTTTTCTTAGGACTATCTCTGAAATAGGCTGGGGAAACCACTATAAACAAAAGTATGCAGGAAATTACTCTTAGAGCTAACTTAAAATTCTCCATGGGAGGAAAGAATTCACTTGGAAGAAAGTAGTTTACTCAAAAAAAAAAAAAAAAAGTCTCAAAATACACACATCAATTTCAAGTGTGTTCTGATTTAAGGGTGTGTAATCCAGTACTTTTAATTCAGCTAGCAACTGAACCAGAAATACAAAGGAAAATGCCAGTAAGCAATTTTAACAAATTCTGAGACTTTGTAACTAGGCACAAACTGGAAGCATGTCTAATCCTTTCTAAATCCAGTCAATCCAAATGAAAAGCAATACATATAATGATAGGAAAGAAGGACTGCTTTAAGGACACAGGTTTTGACAAAAGAGTTATATAGCATCTGCAAATCACAATCTATGGTGATGATAAAGATGATGATGATGATAATGAAGAAGAAACTAGTAAAAATAAAATAAAACTTTGCTATGTAGGAAGCTTCTCAGTACCCCTGGGATGTTCAAGTGGATAAAATGCCAGCACCAGGAAGAAAAAACTACAATGCATTCAAGAAAAAAAAAACAAGATCTGACTGTCTGCTGGTTTGTGGCTATAGCAGTAAAATGATGACCAAGAAAATGATGTCTCTTACTCCTCATTTGGATGGCATGACCTGTGAAAAATGTAGCATTTAACAAAACCACTTGCATTACTGCAGTCTAAGGATGGTGTCACTAATGGTACCAGCAGTGGGAACAATATAATTAAAAACTGTTTACCTCCTATGGCCATTATTCCTACAGTTATGTGAGCTGCATGAAGCCAGAGGTCAAATTAGAACTGAGAGTTTAGAGACAAACCTCCTGCTACAACATGAATTCAAACTGTCTTGGGATTATTCAAGAAAGACAAATAAAGAAACATCTTATGTTTTATTTTTGCCATTACAGAAAGAGTAAATATTCTGGAAGGAAAAGAAAGAAGGGGAAAAATAGGCTGATGACTGTGAGTGATTTAATAGTGAGTTACAAAAAATGCTGAGAACATACTCATAGAACTATTAAACCAAGAGCAAGATTATTGCTAGCTGCTAGATAACTCTAGTGGCTGAATTATACGGTATGATGATTAACTAGTACAAGACATAAATCTAGCAGCTACTACTCAATTTTACCTGACAGCATTCAATATCAAATAACATGCTTTTCTACATTATTTTTAATATCACCAGAAAAAAAAAATAATTGCTGTTAGCAAATAATAGATAAGGATGAGAAAAGCACTTTTTTTTCCAGTTCCTCAGTTCAGTTTGCATCATAAAAAAGAAATTGAAAAGCAGGAAAAGAAAAACTAGGCATGGTTATTTCAACATCTCTAAGAAATAATTTAAATGAAGACAAAATTAATTAACTTATGAGTAGCCATTTTTAGATATCAAAGTTACTGTTACACAGAAGGAAAAATAACCCTTTTAATAATTAAAGTGAGAATATCTTTCCTTCATAAATTAAGTATTTTTTTATGCTACATATAATTCACAAAGTTAAACTCAGCCTCACAGTAAAATACTGAGTATGAATTCAATGGTTTACTGTGAGGCCGAGTTTGACTTTGCAGAATATGGTGATGTAATCACAGGCCACTAATTAAATAATTTTATGATCAACTTTTTTTCCCTATGTGTGAAGGCTTTTACAAAATCAGATGATTTTTTCTCCATTTTTTTAGGCGTAGAAATGAATATTTAAATAGCTGTTTCCAGCTACGGTTTTGTGCCCTTGTGGGACTGAACATATCTAATTAGTTTTATATAGCCCTTAGCCAAATTAGTACAGTAGTCTTTTCACTGTTTTCTATGCAAAAATTTAGGCCAGTCAGCATTATACAAACTTCTGTCTCAACTAAAGCACACTCCATTCCACTTCTGACAGCAGTGCATGGGCTCCATTAACAAGCCACTGTATTAAGAGTATTGTTCTGTCTAACAGCACACTACAGTATTAAAAGGAAGCTATTAATTCTAAAAATGCACCGAAACAAGTTTGAAAAAAATAACACCATATGTAGGGTGGTGGTAGTATCTTAAGGCTTAGGTTTCTGGGATCTTAGTAGAACACTTCTGACTCTGCTCGGAACAGTTTGGAAAAGTCAGTTACCTCATATGGTCTTATACCACATTAAGGTTATATAATTCCAATATTTTCATGGAATTAAGTGAAAAAAGTGAGTAAAAGCTGGCATGTAATCAGTGAGCGGTGGAATAACTAGTCACAACTTCATTTGCTATCTGTGGCCAAACTATCCTTATCTAGACATTGTACTAAGCACTGAAAAAACGAATAGGATAAAACATTTTTCTTGGGATGCATCCCTAGGGCAGGAAAGGGATTCACAGGTCTATAGATCCTCTGCAGAACATAGGTGGAAGTTGCTCCTACTCCTTGCCTGCCCACAGGACATACAGTACTGATTCATTCAAATGGTGTATGCAAGCCAGCTCTTAGTAGTGGACAATGTTTTTATTTTTCCAACAGAGTAGGTAGTGCTAATCTTTCCTCCTTTTTGCAATGGACCATGCTATCGATGCAATCCATCTCCTTCCTGTACCACCGTTCTCCCGAGCTTCAGCTTCTGAGTCCTTTCCATCCACCCTCACAATGTCCATTGTCACTCCCATTGATAATCTCCTCATCTTCATTCACAGCATCCCCTGTTAGCTCCCACACTGTACTGATCTCCAACCCCATGCACAAAGCATCCTTCTCTACTGCGAACAGACTAGGTGCTCACTGCCAGGGCAGCTGTGTGCTCACTAGAGCAGCTCTGGTAGCATTTTTGAGCCAGCATGCACCAGTATTCTCACACTCTAATTCACTGCTGTGGTGTCTTATTAATGATGGGTTCATGGCAGACATAGACTAGAAAGTTCTGCTTCAGGACTGTGTGGAATACTTAGTGTGGAAAGCCTCTTCCTGATTCGTAGTAACTAGAAGACAGTGAAAATGAAAATTTCCCTCAAACCTTTTTTTTTTTTACACAGATATACTAAAATCACTTAGGGTATTCAGGTTAGCTATGCAAAAGTCAGTGGTTGACTGAATCCTGCATAGATAGCTTTTAGTCTTGGCAACATACTCTGGTAAATTCCATACTATGGTAAATTCCATAAAGCTAAGTATGCATTGTGTAAAAATAGAAATGTGTACATTTATGCGGTTTGAATTTACTGATTATGAAAATCCTAAGGTGTCTCTTTGCTTTTGCAGAATGAAGTAGAGAGACTAGAAATTCCTGATTTGTATAAGGCATTGATCATAACAAATACAGAGAAAACAGAGAGAAGCAGGTAAAGTGTATGTAGCTAGGGTTGATAAATACAGTGACATAAACTTACTCTTATATGCACATTTTTTCATTACAGAGCCATAGAGGAACCATAACAAAAAATCATACAAACAAATCACTGAACACCTGAACTATAGAGCATCACTCAAAGTCTGAAAATGCAAGTGAATCTTTAAGTTATGGGGCTGTCTCTACGATTCCTTACCATTGAATACTTGAAGCCAAGATAAGGGTGAGTGAATCCTGTGACTTCAACAGAGATACACCTGTTGTACCAGATTTATTAACACGAGTTACCCAGATTGTGACATTTCAGAGCTAAGAAAGCTTGTCTAAACAAGGAATGCGTTGCCACTGCAACTATATCGACAATGCCTCTAAATGAGGAGAGCTTATAGCATGATAACAGCTCTTAAAACAACAGTTTAAGCTGCTTTCTGAAGTGAAAGGTGCTATATCAAAAAGTAGGGGGTTTGTTTGGATTTTTTTTTCAGTATTACTGCCTTTGCATGTCTTTGTTTTTGCTGTTTGAATGGCATATATATACTGTGTATATATATATATATAGCAATACTAGACAGGTAATTAAGAATAGATAAATATAGAATTATCAACATATTAAAGCTACCCAAGTATTTAAATGCATGCTAGTCCAAACCTTCCAGCTGAGCAACTGATAGCAAGAATGACAATGAGCTCTTAGACACCCAAATCTCAGGCTACACAAGGCTGTAAAAATCATTAATATTCTGAATTATACCTGAAAGCACATTCAAAGCCAGAAAATAAATTTAGTGCAGAACTCAGGTGCTAGGGGCAGACGGCGTGCACCTAACTGAGAAGGGGAAGAGTGTGCTTGGACAAAGGCTTGCCAGACTCATCCAGAGGGCTTTAAACTGGTGTTGCTGGGGGAGGGGGAGCACAGTTCAGCCCACTGCTGGCAGCATGGCACCAGTGCCAGAACTGAGGGTCCAGAAGCTGAGGAAGGAACTCAGGTATGTGCAAATTAACTTAAACTGTGGTCCAAAAGAACTCCTGTCGCTCCGGCCAGCAAGTCAGCTTTGTCGGGGGCCCAGCTGAAGTGTCTTTATATCAATGCACGCAGCATGGGAAATAAAGAGGAAAAGCTGGAGATGCATGCACACAAGCAGGGCTACCACCTTGTTGGCATCATGGAGATGTGGTGGGATGACTCGTACAACTGGAGCGTCAACATGGAGGGATACAGGCTTTTTAGAAAGGACAGGAAGGGGAGAGGAGGAAGAGGTGTTGCTCTCTACGTCAGCAACCGGCTGGAGTGTGTGGAGCTCCGCCTGGGCATGGAGGAGGAGCTGACAGAGAGCTTATTGGTCAAGATTAGAGGATGGGGACGGACAGAGGACGTTACGGTGGGGGTCTGTTACAGGCCACCAGGCCAAGAGGGCAGAGCAGATGAGGCGTTCTATAGCCAGATAGGAGCAATCTCACAGTCACGAGCCCCAGTCCTCATGGGGGACTTCAACCACCCTGACATCTGTTGGAGAGACAACATAGCAGGGCACAGGCAGTCCAGGAGGTTCCTGGAATGTGTGGACGATAACTTCCTCCTGCAGGTGATAGAGGAGCTGACAAGGAGGGGTGCCATGCTCGACCTTGTGCTCACCAATAGAGAGGGACTGGTGGGGGATGTGAAAACTGAAGGACAGCCTTGGATGCAGCGACCATGACGTGGTGGAGTTCAAGATCCACGGGGCATCAAGGAAACTACATGGCAAGCTCCTCAGCCCTAGACTTCAAGAAGGTGGACTTCCGCCTCTTCAGGGACCTGATGGGCAAAGTGCCATGGGAGGTGGCCCTGGAGGGAAGAGGGGCCCAGGAAAGTTGGTCCATATTCAAGGAGCACCTCCTCCAAGCTCAGCAGAGGTGCATCCTGATGAAGAACAAGTTCGGCAAAAAGGCCAGGAGGCCTGCTTGGATGAGCAAGGAGCTCCTGGACCAACTGAAAGTGAAGCAGAAAGCCTATAGAGGGTGGAAGTGGAGGCAGGTAGCCTGGGAGGACTACAAATAGGCTGTGCGAGAGGCCAGGGATCGGGTGAGGAAGGCTAAAGCCCTGAGGGAATTGAATCTGGCCAGGGACATAAAAAGTAACAAGAAAAGCTTCTACAGGTATGTAGGGGACAAAAGAAAGTCCAAGGAGAATGTAAGCCCCCTCCGGAAGGAAACTGGTGTCCTGGTTACCTGGGACATGGAGAAGGCTGAGGTACTCAATGACTTTGCCTCAGTCTTCACCGATAAGGGCTCTTGTCTCACCACCCAAGCTGTAGAAGGCACAAGCAAGGACTGCAAGGATGAAGAATTGCCCACTATACTCGAAGAGCAGGTTCGGGATCATCTGAGGAACTTGAAGGTGCACAAGTCCATGGGACCTGATAAGATCCATCTGCACGTCCTGAGGGAACTGGCGGATGAAGTTGCCAAGCCACTGGTCATTGTATTTGAGAAGTCGTGGAGGTCTGGTAAGGTCCCCGATGACTAGAAGAGAGGGAACATAACCCCCATTTTTAAAAAGGGAAACAAGGAGGACCCGGACAACTAGAGGCCAGTCAGACTCACCTCCGTGCCTGGCAAGGTCATGGAGCAGATTCTCCTGGAAACCATGCTAAGGCACATGGAAAGCAAGGAGGTGGTTGGTGACAGCCAACATGGCTTCACAAAGGGCAGATCATGCATGACCAATTTCTTTGCCTTCTATGACGGGGTGACAGCATCGGTGGACAAGGGACGAGCAACAGATATCATCTACCTGGACTTGTGCAAAGCTTGTGACACTGTCCTGCACAACAGCCTTCTCTCTAAACTAGAGAGGCATGGGTTTGATGGATGGACCACTCGGTGGATAAGGAGTTGGCTGGATGGCTGAACTCAGAGTGGTGGTCAACGGCTCAATGTCCAAGTGGAGACTGCTGACGAGTGACGTTCCTCAGGGGTCCATGTTGGGCTTGGCCCTGTTCAACATCTTTGTTGGCCATATAGACAGTGGATAGAGTGCACCCTCAGCAAGTTCGCCAATGACACCAAGCTGTGTGGTGCCATTGACATGCTGGAAGGGAGGGATGCCATCCAGAGGGACCTGGACAGGCTGGAGAGGTGGGCTCATGCAAACCTCATGAAGTTCAACATGGCCAAATGCAAGGTTCTGCACGTGGGTGGTGGCAATCCCAGGCACAAATACAGGCTGGGCGGAGAATGGATTGAGAGCAGCCCTGAGGAGAAAGACTTGGGAGTGCTGGTGGATGAGAGGCTCAACATGAGTCGGCAATGCGCCCTTGCAGCCCAGAAGGCCAACCACAGTCTGGGCTGCATCAAGAGGAGCGTGGCCAGCAGGTGGAGGGAGGTGATTCTGCCCCTCTACTCTGCCCTGGTGAGACCCCACCTGGAGTAGTGTGTCCAATTCTGGAGCCCCCAACATAAGAAGGACATGGACCAGTTGGAGAGGGTCCAGAGGAGGGCCACGAAGATGATCAGAGGGCTGGAGCACCTCTCCTACGAGGACAGGCTGAGAGAGTTGGGGCTGTTCAGCCTGGAGAAGAGGAGGCTCCAGGGAGACCTGATAGCCATCTTCCAGTACCTCAGGGGGGCCTAAAGGAAGATGGGGATAGGCTGTTCAGTAGGGCCTGTTGTGATAGGACAAGGGGTAATGGGTTTAAAATAGAGGGAGGTAGATTTAGATTGGATATTAGGAATAAATTTTTCACTATGCGAGCTGTAGAACACTGGAACAGGTTGCCCAGGGAGGTGATGGATGCCCCATCCCTGGAATCATTCAAGGCCAGGCTGGACGAGGCTCTGAGCAACCTGATCTAGTCAGGGATGTCCCTGCTTCTTGCAGGGGGGTTGGACTAGAAGACCTTTGAATATCCCTTCCAGCCCTAACCATTCTATGATTCTATGATTTTTGTTATGCATTCAATTAGAGTAAAACAATTTAGCAGAGATGATGATCTTAACTTATTCAAGTATATTGAAAAGGAGACATCCTTTAAAATTAAAACTACATCTAATTGTGAAGACCTTGGCATGTAAGGACATCTGTTTCATGAAAGTCTCTTGCAATAGTTTTACTACAACCCCCTCTGCAATATTTCAATTTCTTCTGGTTTTCAGACCTGAAGAGGCAGTGCCTGATTCTTCCCAGAAGCCACTGGAGAATGAGTGGCTATTATTATGAAGTGTTTATGCCACATTACACCACAATGTTTAAGTCAAGCTAAGGATCCTAATATTTTAAGGCACTACATTAAAAAAAAAAAAGCAAGCTATTTCTAGCTCACAAAATTAAAGTTTGGTTTTGAGTGTTGTTGATGCCCTACTCCAGATAAGATTATCCTAGTCTGAGAGTGACATAGCAATGGATAGAAACTAGCAATAACTTCCTATTTATTTTCTATTCTAGAACAGCATAGTCTTATTAGACTTCAGTACAGCATTGCATAATGGCAAAATGCATTTGAAATGCAGAATACTTGTGTTTGCAGTGCAAAAAATGGAATAAAGCAGAAGAAATAAGAGACAAAATGATAATGCTATTTATCTTTCCTGATGTTACTTTGTCTAAACAAAAGCTAGGAGCCTCCTAATGTTTTAACTTTGCAGTAAATTATTTTCCCACATGTTTTCAGTGGCTGAATCACTATCATTTTTTATTTGTAGATTGGAAATCTCTCAGATGAGCTGTCACCTTCTATTATTAATTAAAATATGAAGAAGAGCTCTGTCAGAAGTACTTTTCCCCCGAAACTTGACAATGAATGCAGGATAAGTTTCTGTACTGAGATTTGATTCCTTTGACTGGATACCTGAACTGGTAAGGAGATCTAAACTAAACTACAATCAATATGCATATGGCCTCATTCCAGTGCCTTAGGTTTGCTGTTACAGCTTTTTATAACTTCTAGTAAAGAAATATATTACCTTTAAATTTTCTTTTTCCATTCCATACACACTAACCAGGAAAACACTAGAAATTACAAAAGCAAAAACCTTATAAGCTGCCACCTGTAGCTGAAATCAAGCTAAGAACTTCAAGAATGACCTGAAAGCTGCCTACCATGGTGCCTGAAAGCTGTGCACCACCAGTCATCTCTCCCAGACTAATGCTGAAATTCATCCAGCTTTCTAACCCGGCAGGGTTAGCACTACCTTGTCATTAGAGTGCAACAAAAATTTAGATGTCTAGATATTTTTAGTTGGTTATAGTTCAACAAAAAATAATGTGACTGACATTTGCAATACTTGTTATCTCAGTCTATTAAAAACAATAAAAACTCCCTCCTCCCCAAACAGATAGTCTAAGCAGAACAGCTGTTTCCAAGAATAAGGCCATGAAACAAATACATCATTCTACTACCAAACATGTTGATTTTTCTTTTTAAACAAAATCTGTTTTTATTGAGAAATTGAAACTCTTTAAGTCCTCATGAAAATCTTCACAAATTTGAAGATAATTCAGTTTGCACAGAATCCTCCTTAGCTATTTGCTGAATTCCTAGAGGTTTTGTCCATCTTTAGCACAAAGATTGCCTTCCCATGTAAGCAAATATCTGTGAAATCCATTAAGTAAGTGTGTATCTATGATCTCATCCATCTGGCGTATGGAATTTCACAAAGGATGACACTCACGGATGTCACTAGTTATTTTATATTACTTGATATGATCCACAAAGTGTATCTAAATTTGCTAGCTTTTAAAGGCTGCATAAAAAGAAAGAAGAGTCTTCTAGTTAAAGCAGTTACTTGGTGACCCAGAGAGCATGGTACTTGCTTGGGAATACAACTCTTTGATTGTGGTTAAGTCACTGAAATTCACGTTTTCAGAGAAGAGTATCAACTACATGTTTCTCATTTTCTAGGTGTCTGTCTTGAGACTGTAGGGTCTGATTTATAGAAGTGCAAATGCAGTCCATAGAGATTGTGCTTTGAATGTATAAAATGCAATATAAACACTCTGCAAAATCTGGTCCTGCATTTCTTAAACTGGAAACCTAGGATTTCTAGATACTCTTGAATTTAATCAATCAAGGGCAATAAACCTTACTTAGTATAATGGGATGAATACTCTGTTCATTTTGCAAGATCTTACAGAAATAAATTCACAGTTTTATGTGAAAGAGACACATGATTGTTGGGGCAAATAGAGGGGGTGGGACAAAATGAATAATATTGTCTTAAGAAAAGTAGTTAAACATAAGTCCACATATCACAAAATTAGAAGAGGTTATAATATAAACTATATTCATCCACATTGAAGAAAATTATTTCAGGAACACATAATAAATATTATAATAAAACGGGATGAATATTTTTTTTTTTAATTTTCCATTTAAAATTTTAAGTGCTTGCTTAGACCTTTAACATGGTCATATTTTTTTTTCTTTCCTATTATTTTATAAATACTTTTTAAAAAAATATGTGCAAGTTATATTGTTTTCTGTGTGACTGGTATTAAAGACCAAGTTTAGAGTACCTTCTTCAGATATCGAATTCAATATGTAAGACATACGTCTTTACACCTGGAGAGAATTAGGTGGCTCTGTGAGGGAGGGATATAATTCTATACAATGGTGAAGAAATGCAAAATAATGTTTCTATAATGCTATTTTTTGAATGTGAATTACAGTAATTTCTATGCAGTTAATTCCCATACATCACAACTGACATTTGCTAACTCCACAAATCAGAAAAGAAAAAAAAAATCCCTTTATTTAAATTGGATGATCCTTAATTCAAGAATTTTCTGTTGCCTCGTGGTTCCTAATGTTTGTTGTATTGCTCCTGGAAAATGTAATTTTTCATTATTTTTAGCCTCAAGGCAGCATAGAATACAAAATAAAATAAACCAAAGTAAAATAGAATAAAATTCTAACATTGTATCGGCTAAATACATTACACTATAATAAATTCATCTTTATCTCAGTTAATGAGTATTTATTACCGATATTACAAAAAAAAAAAAAAAAAAAAAAAAAAAGGACTCCTTGCACATTTAATGATTTGCAAGATTTTTACTGTTTCTTTCCTTCAGTAAATGAACCAATTTAAGTACTGCATCCAACTCTGGAGACCCCAACATATGAAAAACATGGAACTGTTGGAGCAAGTCCAGAGGAGGGTCACAAAGATGATCAGAGGGCTGGAACACCTCTCCTATGATGACAGGCTGAGAGAGTTGGGGCTGTTCAGCCTGGAGAAGAGAAGGCTCTGGGAAACCTTATAGCACTCTTCCAGTACCTAAAAAGGGCTTATAAGAAAGATGGGGAGAAACTCTTTAGCAGGGCCTGTTGTGATAGGACAAGCCTAAACAGTTTTAAAATAGAGGGAGGTAGATTCAAACTTGATATAAGGAAGACATTTTTTACAATGAGGGTGGTGGAACACTGGAACAGGTTGCCCAGAGAGGTGGTGGATGTCCCATCCCTGGAAACATACAAGGCCAGGTTGGACGAGGCTCTGAGCAACCTGATATAGTTGGAGATGACCCTGCTCCTTGCAGGGGGGTTGGACTAGATGACCTTTTAAGGTTCCTTCCAACCCTATCCATTCTACAATTCTATGAAATAACTCCATTTATAAATATAAAGGACATCTATATAAAAAGCTTATCTGAAAAAACCCGTACAAGTAGATTCCATCTTTATTCGCAGAGAATAATATTTCAGACCAAAAAAAGAGCCAAGTTACCTAATGAAAACAGTTGTATTTATGAAAACCACTATTTCTTTAACAAAGAGGATAAATATCTAGTTCTCCACAATTTTTACAATTTTTAAAAAATATTTTTTAATAAGATAATATTGAATATAAGTCTTATCTCTCTCTTCTGAAAGTTGAAGTCCTCTATTTCTTCAAAGGAAAATAAATATGGCTGCTCTGCCCATGGTGTAAATATGCTTAGTGTGCCCTTCAGGGCCCAGTCCAACTCAGCTGAAGACAATGTCTGTCTTTTGATAGAGTTCAGTGTATAGTTTAATTGGACCTTAAGGCTGACTGAAAAATGACTTATATCAAACTCTAAAAGAAAAATATCATCTCAGCCACAGTCCAAATCATGTCAGCTTTAATAGCAGCTGAATCTGCTCTCAGCCCTTGGCCATTCTGTGATTCTTACCGGCAAAGTGGTGTTTAGTGCAATACCAGTTGGGAGCATGGAAGAAGACAAAAATCGCAATAAAATTTAATGCAAAGAATAAATAGATTCTTTTACCTGCAAGAATATTTATTTCTCTAACCAAAGAGTAGAAATTCTTACAATTTTCAGTGCTTTGTACATGCTCCTGAAAATATTACAAATTGTAATAAAAAGTCAGACACATATTTGGAGAAATCAACATGCACATTTCAGAATACGTAGACAAATAAATTTCTCAATTTAATGTGATTTTTAATAGAAAATCCACCCCAGGCCCAGCCGAGTCCACTAAACAAAGGGGAGCGACTTCTAGCAGTTTCCTTCAGAAGCTACCACCTTAGGCCCCCCCTTACTAAACAAAACCAGAACAATACTTTAATAAAGTAAAATAGTATCTTCATGGGGTACTGAATGCTGAATTCATTACTTCAATTAAAGCAACTAGCTCTACACAGCTCCACCCAAAGAACTGGAAGCAGACAGCTCTGCTTGAACACTTCATTTTAATTGTGATAATGTTGGCATTCTCCTTAGGAAATTCTTTAAAGGGAGAAAGAAAAATAATAAAAGATATATTTATTTTAATCAGATACAAAGAAGAGAGTATAGTAGGCTTAAATATAAGAGAAGAAAACAATTAACAATCAGATATAATCATAGTATTGTTACATTGATGAGGACACCATGAATGCAACTTGAGACTGGAATTCATCAGAAATTTATGCTATTTTCTTTTTATAAGTATCTGTGTACCGAGATCTCACAGAGTTTTGTTTTTTTTTTTAATTTATGAAGGGCTAAAATCTAACATATTTCTTTTACTAATCAGTGGGGGGAAAATAGTTGTTTTTCCCTAAAGCAACTTTTGGTAGTACTAGTTGAATTAATCAACAATAATTCATGGAATAGTACTAGTTTAGCCAGGTTTGCAGATGTTTTATGTCAGGAAAGCAATGCAAACCAGATGGTTTGTTCCAACTCCTGACTTCTAATGAAGTTGACAGCAAATGGGATCAGCCATTTAGTCATGGTTGAAGAGATAATCCTTTCATAATGTCTCAATTTTTACCTTTTCTTGAACATACATAAAATCTTTTCAAACTTTCAGAGGAATTTCAGAAAACTTTACTTTCCTGTTGCAAGCATGAGGAACATATATCACTCCACAATCCACTCTCTAAGATGAACAGCTCAAGTATGGTCTCCAAGAGGATAGTTTTGCCTTTCAGTTGAGAATTTTGCTAGAATTACTCACTCCCTTGGGCTATAATTCCTACAGTTTAGTATCATGTAAGGTGTCGTTCTCTTTACTGGTTCACATTAAGTAAATAAAATTTTATAAAAATAGAGCAGCTTCAGCCAAAGTAACAAATGAGCTTCCCCAAGGAAAAGATACTGCTCCCATGAAAGATACCAAGCAATATATCTGATAGCGCTCTGTGTGTGTTGGAAGACAGTAATGTTCCAAAGACTGCAATTAAGCCTTGTGCGAGTTGGTGTTCCACTTAAAGGTCTCTAAATTGCCAGCAATTTTGCCATGGTAATTTTCTCCCTAAAAGGCATGTTCCAATATGGATACTACAGAGGGTTGTTATGTGCTGCAGGACGCGGGGTCAGCTGAGGTTGGAAAAGGCTCCCTCTGGTCTCACAGCTGTCAGTAACCTCCCCTTGAATTACAGTAGCTTCAGGGATAAACAATAGAGAATTCGGCTTGTCCTGGTCTTCTGAATTAGCCTGCTAGGAGTTTACCAACTTCAGATATGAGTGAGTGGTAGAGATTGCAATGACTCTACCAGAAGTACTGGAGCATGGTGCTAGAAGGTGAGACAAACATCTTCTGTCATCAGTGAGGTTCAGGTAAGTGGTAGAATATTGAGTAGTTTTAGTGGCAAATTCTGCTGGGATGCATTTAAACTATAGCTCCTGTCCAATGCAAATCAAAACATACCAGTGTGCACTGTTAGAAATTCAGTTCAACAAAGTTGTCTTTTTGTCCAGTGTGCAAAACCATGACAAAATACTGTTTTACTCAAAGTCACTGGGCACATCAAATTGTTCATTGAAACTGTGACAGTTCAAACCAAACCATCCCCTGGTGAGAACTCTGTTCTGGAAATCACTAAGCACATACATAACATTTGAGAATGTGGGAGGCATCTTGCTGATATCTTTAGATCTATTTCTATGCTTGAAGATAAATAAATGCTTAATGTTTTACCAGAACAAAATCAAGGTACTCCTTGTCTTGAAGGGGAAATTTTAAAATGAAAAATGAGTACACATGCAGAAAGTATCAAAATGCAAATAGTTACCCATGCTGGTCCAGAAAGGGGCTCTTGTATATGCAGTAGCATGGACTGCAGCCCCTGGACCCCACATTGCCTCTGTATTTCACCTTATGTAATCAATTTGTAAAATACAAAACTAATCCTGCAGAAAGAACTGGACCTGAAGAGTTTCAATGGCCTAAGCAGTAAATGACAGATAATGCCATGTTCCGTCTGGCCTGGTGAATTGCACTGGCTCAGATTAATCACTGAGACTGAGAGTACTTCGGCCCAGCACAACCACAAGTTTCTTATTTAAGACACTCTTAGCAAGACATGTTTGATCCAGACAGTACAAGCCCTAACCAGTACATAAAAATTGCCCTATATGTAAGTAAAATAAACAAGGGATTTTTGGTTGCATAATTTAAGCCACTGAAAGGAAAATCATCAATTATTTTATTACTGTAGACTGCATACAAGTATCTTTTAAAAAAAATAGTGGAATATTAGGAATTGTCTAAGCATACATCCCTGTGAACATTGTTCTTAGTTTGCAATTATTTTATAGTATAATTTTGCAAGGTTTTAGATGCTTCAAAACTCCTAGATAAAAAGTATTGTTTGGTTCAAAAAGCAAGACAATGCAGACAAAGATGTTCCTGGATATTCCAGGATTCCAGCCCACATGTGAGCAAGAATAGCCTAGGTTTACTGTTTGAAGACGATGTTTTAGGAAAGCTCCAGGGGCTGGACATAAATGCCATCTCATCAGAATTCAGCACATTACAGAAACTTGGACAAGACTTCCCATTTGTTTTCCTTCTTCCCACAAAACACAAGTCAGAAAATGGATGAAAAATGAACGGTGACAAGGAGTTTTGCTTCATAGCTGTCATGAGGCTTTATCAGAAGGCAAATCAGTGTGTGCAAATATTGGGTTGTACATATATAAAATATAATAGTCACTTTCTCTTGCAAGTTGTCAGGTTTTTTGCTCTTCCTTCAGTGATGAAGAAAAGAAGACGACAAAGAGAAGAAAAATCACAATAAAATCAGAAATGATCCCCACAAACACAGCTTTCCACCTTAAAGGCTCTGCCTTCCTAGATTCAAATAAAAGGTATGTGACATTAAGACTGTAAATGCATCAGTATATAAAAATAGTGCAACTGTACTCGGAGAATCTGACTCAGTTTCTGACTTTACACTTTTTTAAGTACACTTGAGGAAACAATCTGTGTTATGCCTTTTCAAAGAGCAGTAACCTGCAAAAATTCCTTTTTCTGTATCCTCTGAGATTTCTCAGGCTTGTCAATGTGCCTGGAAAAGAAAGCAGCCCTTGACTTGCAATGTAGGTCTGCATTCACCGGCTTCAGAAGTATCCAACTGGTTAGGATAAACGTGGTAATGTCTGGCAGGTGGCAGCACATGATGGTAGAATAAAAAACACCACAGACCACAGTTTTATTGCAAGGCACTATTATATTAACCACAAAAAATATTTATGCCCTGTAGACAAGATTCCCACTTTTCCACAATCTTATTTTGCTTATTTTGTTGCTTTCGGTCCCAATTTAGCAAACCATGCGAGCATGTAATAGCATGAACTATTTTGATTTATTTGGCTGCCTAGTGACCAACTAATAGTGACATTCACAATAGTATGGATGGACATGCAACACATGGCATCATGGCAATATAGATGGGACCAGCTGGTCTTGGTAGGGGAGGTAAATACCCCTGTCCTGTGCATCTCTCTCTCTCCTACCTCCAGTAAATCTGCATCTGCAGAAGTAAGTGCTGACTAATTTTACTTTCAAATAGTTCCAAGAAAATCCCCAATTGCAAAGTTATTTGAAAACTATGAGTGAAGCTAACTAATGTTATATCTTGTGTGTTTTTCAGAGGGAAAGTACCTTTAGGAAGGATCAGAATATTAAAGTACAAAACAACAAAGTTAGTTTGGGTTCTATTCTTCTGCTCTTCATCAATGTTGCAGCCTTAAAACGTGCACAAAAAAAATATTAAATAATGTAGTACATTTGAAAAAAATGATCATAATATTATTCCCATGAGTCATTTAGTCATTTACAGCAGACAGTTCCTACCCAGTATTTCAAGAAGTTAAGAATCCAGATTCTTGACATTAGTTAAGAATTCTTAACGTTAGTAAAGAATTTGATGGATAATACCCTTATTCACATGAATCGTTTTAGCTTCCTTTTCAATAGTGCAGATGAGTATAGAAAGAGCAGCATACAAAGGAGAAATGTAGTGGAATAATTCTAATGTGGAAAAAAGGTGCAGGATCCACATCTTACGGACTTAATTTCCAAATATACACCATTTAAAAAATGTTAATAATTGTAAACATTAAAATTGCACATAAACTAAAACCTATATTTGAAAGCATGATTAGGCTAAAACTGCAAACTGCTGGACTGGAAATCAATATACTTTAACTTTCTTACTAACACTTGGTCAATTACTGGCACTTCTAGATGGTAATGAAATTATGCAAAAGAAAATTCTTCAAGCACATAGATTTCTACAGTTGAAATTCAGTTGTTGGCAGTAATAATGTTGGTACATTTTAAAGGCACACTTTAACCTTTTCCTAGTAGTACTCTAAGATTATTGCAAAATAATCTTGGTTGATATTTCTTTTAGTGTTAGTCTTCATATATAGTATGGTCAAAAATGCCGTACCACTGTCACAAGCACTCCAGAAGGTGGAGTGGAAATCTGTCCCGTGCCTGAAATTCTCTGTTGCTCTAGCCTGTCATAGCTACACTGCAGTCAGTGGAGATGAGCAGATTTACACCGGACAGAGACACTACCCTTCTATAGTTCTCTACTGAAGAGAGGTATTTTGAATAACACTTGTCCTAGTTTGGTTGTGAATTTATACAGGGAGGTATTTCCAAATCAGGATGAAGTAGGAACTTGTATAGAGCACTCTCTGAATACATGAATCTCCCACACCAAGCACACTGTCAAAATGAGGTCTGATTTGTCATTTGTGCTTTTGTTAGCCAAAACGATCACAAACCTTCTGTTTCAATATGAAAGATTGCAAGCTATATAGGAAAGGTGCAGGAGCCACAGGAGAAAGCACTTAGAGAAAATTGCTTATTGAAATCCCCACAGCTGGTAGTAGTTGAGAATAGGATCATTTGGTCAGTGAGGGTGTAAAGGGGTATAAGGCTAAAAATAGGGGAGGAATAATAGAGGAAAAATTGGACTGAGAAAGGCTGTTGCCGAATTTGACTATTAAGAGCACTTATTCTTAATTTACTATTCTCCTATTAGGTAACTCTGAAAAAGCATAGCTAATAAAAGGCATCAGTTAGTTCAGCACAGACTTCGATGTTAATTAGGAAGTTGGTAACTACACAAAATTAAACTATGCAGTACACAGAGGGAAAGAGTGCAGGGGTATGTCTACAAATACAGTCAGAAAGAAAGAGAGATAGAAAGAGAGAATCTTGCCTACCAATCCAAAATGTTCCTGCCAGGTAGGAAAATGTGTCAAGCCTATTAATCAAGGGCCAGATCACATCTGCATTTACAATGTGTGTCCAGAGATGGCTGAGGTCAATGTTAAAGCTTTTAATGAACTAATTTGGCTTTGGACAAGGCCCACAATTTGCGGATGCCTAGTGCCTTCAATAATCAGAGTGCACAGGCACCAGAAGAAAGTGGAGGAGGGCAAGCGAGAACAAAGCACTTTGTTTGCTGATCCTGTTGTGTGGGATTGCTCTTTATAAATGACTTTGAGACAGACGATATCAGTATCAAGACACATACTCATACTAATATCATGTACTAGTTTCACATGTACTGTCGTCAGGCTTGGTGGACTCACTGGGAGTGGCACACACATCTCACAGAAAGTCTTTTGTTACCTGCTTAGAAGTGTAACATTTCCTGCACAGAACAATTCATGCTGCTTTTTCACCCCTTCCACTCATTCCAAAGTTTCACAGAGATTTAGGCCTTAAAAGTAAGATTTTTAGACCTGAGAAATCTATTAAAGAAGTTCTTGTTCTCAGTCATGTGCTGGGAGAATACTGCATCACTTGGAGGATTTCTCTCCGGATGGTACGTCACTCCTCCAGATCCTAAAGCAAGACTTCAGTTGTAAAGTAGGGATGTTGCATTATCTTCCCTTACAACATTATGGATTTTTTTTTACTATGTTTTGTCTTGTCTCTTTGAGTGGTAGGGAGGTCCGTATACACGCTACAAGCTGCTGCAGATTCACCTCCAACTGTGGCTTTACCCATACTGGCAGCTATTACATTGCTACAGAAGGACTTTATAAACTAGGATTTAGACTGAATTTTTATACAGAGGCATCTATTATTGCAGCAGCTTTAATCAAGCCTTACTCAAAATGCATGAGCACTTTCTAAATACATTATTGTGTGTGTAGATAATGCAGGAGCAGTATACTTCTTCAAAAGCAAAAAAGAGAAATTATTTCTGTTGAAGTAATTAAGTTTGCAGTAAGGTGAATAGCTTTAACAACATACTTGAAATTGTACAAACCACTTGGATGGTAAGCCTCCCGTAGGACTGGTAAAATATTTCTGACTTTAAAGTGGTACATTACATAGAATCATAGAATGTTTGAGTTGGAAGAAACCTTTAAAGGTCACCTAGTCCAAACCCTCTGCAAGGAGCTGGGACATCTCCAACTAGATCAGGTTGTCACCTGCTCAGAGCCTCATCCAACCTGGCTTTGAATGTTTCCAGGGATGGGACATCCACCATCTCTCTGGGCAACCTGTGCCAGTGCTTCACTACCTGCATTGTAATTTTTTTTCCTTGTGTCTAGTTTAAATATAATTCTTTTAAAGGTTTAAAACCATTACACCTTGTCCTATTGCAACAGGCTCTGCTAAAGAGTTTTTCCCCATCTTTCTTGTAAGCCCCCTTCAGGTACAGGAATGCTGCGATAGTCTACCCAGAGCCTTCTTTTCTGCAGGCTGAACAGCCCAAACTCTCTCAGCCTGTCTTCATAGGACAAGTGCTCCATCCCTCTGATCATCTTCATGGCCCTCCTCTGGACCTGCTCCAACAAGTTCATGTCTTTCCTACGTTGGGGGCCTCAGAGCTGGACACAGTACTCCAGGTGGGGTCTCACCAGAGCAGAGCAGAGAGGGAGAATCACCTCCCTTGACCTGCTGGCCACGCTTCTTTTGATGCAGCCCAGGATACGATTGGTCTTCTGTGCTATGAGCCCACGTTGACAGCTCATATCCAGCTTTTCATCCACTAGTACTCCCAAGTCTTTCTTGGCAGGACTGCTCTCAATCCCTTCATCCTGGAGCTTGTATTGATACCGGAGGTTGCCCCGATCCAGGGGCAGGACCTTGCACTTAGTCTTATTGAATCTCATGAGGTTTGCATGGGCTCACTTCTTGAGCTTGTCCAGGCCCCTCTGGATGGCATCCCATCCCTCAGGTGTGTTGACTGCACCACTCAGCTTGGTGTCATCTGCAAACTTGCTAATGGTGCTATTGATCCCACTGTCTATGTCATTGATGAAGATGTTAAACAGTACTAGTCCCAGTATGGACCCTTGAGGAACACCACTTGTCACTGATCTCCATCTGGACATCAAGCTGTTGACCACTACCCTCTGCATGTGATGGTTCATTTCTCCATTTATACTGCAAGGGCAGGTTATCAATGAGAAGGGTCATATTTTAAAAGCAAGATTGTTCCCTGAACTCATTTACTCTGTCATGTTCTTATCATTGCCTAAAGGAAATTACAACAATTACTTAGATGGGAAACTAATATTAAAAGAAATATTTGTGTTTCCTTTAATAATATTCAGCAGGAAGAAACAGAGACAGCTGGTATAATCTGCACAGTATCTTTCCTTTCACCCCCTGAAATCAGCAGCACCACAAAGGGCCCTGTCAATCAGTGTCTGTGTGTGTTGTTACAGTTCTACATTAAGTCCGACTGGACTTTGCAGGAAAGTTTGTCAGAATTCATAGTCTGTTAATGATGCAATCTGACCAAAATTATTTTCTGGAACTTTACAGGTGGACAAAGTGATACAGTCAGATGTTCTGAAGGAAAATAAATATGTTTTTCAGTCAGTCGCAGTTGAACAGCTAGAAATTGTCTCTCTGACCAACTTGCAGAGTAGTTCTCCTAAGCACACAGTGGACCAATTACATATGCCGATCAGTCCTTATGGATCTAGCAAGCAGCTTGGTGTTGATGCATGCATTGATATGCCTAAGTAACTATCAGCAAGAGCAAATTTTTCGTATTTGGAGCTTTACTCACAGTTTAAGTTCTTTGTTTTGCCTAGGAGAAAACCACGGAATCATAGAATAGTTTGGATTGGAAGGGACCTTTAAAAGTTATCTAGTCCAATGCCCCTGCAAGGAGCAGGGACATCTCCAACTAGATCAGGTTGCTCAGAGCTTCGTCCAGCCTGGCCTTGAATGTTTCCAGGGATGGGGCATCCACCACCTCTCTGGGCAACCTGTTCCAGTGTTCCACTACCCTTCATTGTAAAAAATGTCTTCCTCATATCAAGTTTGAATCTACCTCCCTCTATTTTAAAACCATTACTCCTCATCCTTTCACAACAGGCCCTGCTAAAGAGTTTCTCCCCATCTTGTAAGTCCCTTTTTAGGTACTGGAAGAGTGCTATAAGGTTTCCCCAGAGCCTTCTCTTCTCCAGGCTGAACAGCTCTAACTCTCTCAGCCTGTTCTCGTAGAAGTGCTCTAGCCCTCTCATCATTTTCGTGGCCCTCCTCTGGACTCACTCCAACAAGTCCATGTTGTTCTTATGTTGGGGTCTCCAGAGCTGGATGCAGTACTCCAGGTTGGTCTCGCAAGAGCAGAGTACAGGGGCAGAATTATCTCCCTCAACCTGCTGGTCACGCTTCTTTTGATGCAGCCCAGGATGCGATTGGCTTTCTGGGTTGCAAGTGCACATTGCCAGCTTATGGTGAGCTTCTCATCCACCAGCAAACCCAAGTCCTTCTCTTCAAGACTTCTCTCGATCCATTCTCCGCCCACCTTGTATTTGTGCTTGGAATTGCCCCAACCTATGTGCAGGACCTTGTATTTGGCCTGGTTGAACTTGAAGTTTTCATGGGCCCACCTCTCCAGCCTGTCAAGGTTCCTCTGGATGGTATCCCTTCCCTCCAGTGTGCTAACCACACCACACAGCTTGGTGGCACTGGCAAACTTGCTGATCGTGCACTCAGTTCCACAGTTCATCTTGCCAACAAAGATGTTAAACAAGGCCAGTCCCAATACTGATCCCTGAGGAATGCCACCTGTTACCCGTCTCCACCTGGACATCGAGCATTGGCCACAACTTCCTCTTTGTTGGGATGCATCGCTCCTGAGCTTGGAGGAGGTGATCCCTGAATATTAACCAAATTTTTGGCCCCTTTTCCCTCTAGGGCTTTGTCCCATGGTACTTTATTCAGTAGATCCCTGAAGAGGACAGTCTGCTCTCCTGAATTCCAAGGCAGAAAGCTTGCTGCACTCCTTCCTCGCTGCCATAAGTTCCTTGAACTCCACCATCTCAAGGTCACTACAGCCAAGGCAGCCCTTGAAAGTATGTATGCCCAACAGAGTTACAAAGTAAGCTTCAGAACCCCTGTGAGAAGACATATGTGCCAGACCAAAGGAATGTATTATCATACCATTAAATGATAGCACTTTATCTGAGAACCATTCTCAGATTTGCAAGTATCATTCTTAAGTCATAAATCAGCACTCAATATATTTTTTAAAAAGTCATTATTTTGCATATTAGACTAAAGGAGAACAATGACTAATAAACTGGAAAATATAATAATCCTTTGGAGTTCAAATTCACAGTTTATATCAGAAAGGCATCCTAGTCATTAACTGGAAAAAGCAGCATGTGTACATAAATACTTCACAACAACTTACTGATATAAGGAAATATAATAGCTCCCCTTAAAAGACCTTTATAAATGTTATAAGGCTTTTTGTAAAATAAACAAGATTTGGCTTAGAACACTTGTATTTTATCCCTGAAATCAGTCTATTGGAACAATGAGATCTTAGTTTTGCTGAAAACTTGGCATCCAGCTATCCAAAACTTTGGCACATAGGAGAGAACTGGAAAGAAGAAAGCTGCTCTGATGATGAATTCATTACAAGAAACTAATTAAAACAGAATCCATGTTATGTAGATCAAAACCATCTCTATTGTAAATCAAGTGAATCAGTTAGTTGTTAGCATTATCCCAGAGCCCAGAAGTGCAGAAAATCAGGGTCCATTATACTGGGACCACATGAACACAGGAGACAGACTCTGCCCTGAAGAGCCTTCCACCTAGATAGAAAACTCAAAGTATAGCAAAGGAAATCATTGCAGTGAAGGAAAAGTACCACAGAGAGATTGCATAATTTGCTCATGGTATCTAGTAATTTTTTTTAGTTGCTATGCACCAAATCTACCTATATTGTTTATTTATATATATACATTAAATATCAGTTTGATGTAGCATGATGTAAACCTTAACACATTTGAATCTGAATACTTTTTAATAACCCTAATAGTCTGCCAGGAGCCATCAGGCAATCCATGATGGAGTTACCACAAGACTGTATACTTTAAATCATCAGTATTATGACTTTATAAAGTGTCATATTTTACTTCAGTAGAAATTGGAACTTTTTACCTTGCAATGCAAATGCTTTTTTTTTTTGCAGTTATGTTTATAGGATTATATGTGTAAATATTAATAATAAATATTTATAACCACTCATTATAGACTATCGTTCACATATTTTTTTTTTTTGAGTGGGGAAAACAAAGATAAAAAAGAAAAAAATTGACTTCCCTGCTGTAATATATTACTTTTCCTTTCCCAGGAAGTGTACATATGTACAGACAAAAGTAAGTTGGCTACAGGTTTGATTTAAAACTACATTTTTTTTTTCCATATTTATTGGGAACTGATATATGCCTAAGTTGACTAGTGCTGCCACCAAATATCTTCTTAGGATCTCATTATGAGAGGTCAAGGTACCTTATTAGCGTGCCAGGTCAGTTCAATGTTGCCTAGGAACCAGTGATCCTGACCTACTTGTATTTAAAATGCGCAAATAAAGAAACATCCTAATCAATAAATACGTATCCACTGCTTGTAAATGGAAAATTTCCTAAAGCTTGAGATAATTCAACCAAAGAAGAAAGACAGAAAAAAATATTGATTAAAATATGACATTCTTTAAGAAGAATTAATTAAATGTCTTAACAGCTAAAATTACTTAATGATGAGAGAGGATAACATAAAATTTCATTAAGCATTGAGAAATCATACTATTTTATTGATGGATGCGAAGGAGATGTGTTCTGCAATGTATATAAATTCAAAGTTAAGAATTTCAATATGTTGATAAGGGAAGGTAAGTAAATAAAGAAAGAAATCCATGGCTAATGGAGGTACTGACAATAAGAAGAATTATTGCTATTTGTTTATTAATTTAAGAAAAAGAAGAATAGCTTTAGTCCATTAGTAGATAGAGACAGATTGCTAAAAACAAAGCAGAAAAGCCAGAAGTGTTCAACAAGTGTTTTTTTTTCTGTAATTGAGAAATAACAGGATAATTGATTACAACACACAAGCATGATGGAACACTTTCCAGACTATTAGTAACAGTGGAGGTTGTTAAACAGCATCTACTAAGTATAAAGATTTTTTTTAAATCAGCAGGTTTGGCTAAATGGCAAAAGCTATTACTAAATGAGCTAACTCTGGATTTTTCTGGCCTACTAATGCTCATTTTTATTCAATCTTGAAACACTGGAAAAATCCCAAAGATGGGAAGAATATTAACATTCAAAAAAGGCAAGTAGATAGCTCATTGACCCAAGCTTCATTTGCTGTGACATTATTTGGAAAAAAAAAAAAAATCCAAAGAAACCTGATGACTTTTAAACACACATCTTAATTTTAGGACCTATATCTTCATTTTAGGGCATGGGAAACATCTGAACTATCTCTCCCAGCTTCTTACAAATGAAGGGTTCCTTTTTTTTTCTGACCAAGATAGAACAATTTTGGCTTCTCTAATGATTTCAAAGACCTGTAATTTAATCTTATAACTTACAAAATGTTATGTTAATTTTTGGCATGATCAAACACAGCCTTTTCTTCAGACCTTTTGAGAGTAAAGCTTTTTCTTATTAGTCTCTTGCAAACCTTGAATACCTATGCTTTTTGGATATGGATTAGAAACTTCTATCAGTCATCTATAAAAACATACCAAGATAAAAATCTCACAAAATCTGGTCCTAGTAAAATTTCAGATGTTAAGGTTTATTTTAATGCAAGTCAAATGTAATGCATTAAATGTAAAATGACGTAAAAACAGCTCATCTTAGCAATTCAAATAATGACAAATAATAGTAAACTAGCCTGTACTGAGCTTCAGTCAAATCTGTGGTACTACTTGCATTTTCATGATCAATTTTCTTGGTAATTTTTCCTATAGGAATTTATTAATTCTGAAACAGTCAACACATATGTCTGACACTAATCCTTATGTAGTAAACTATCAATTTTTAAAGTTATTGTTACTATCCTGATAAAGGCTGTCTTTTTTAGAATCTATTTTTTGCTAAAATTTTGTGTCTGTGTTTTGCTAGCCACAGAATGTCTTCAATCTAAATTTACAGTACTTCTGCAATAACAGTACTCTTCTTAAAACAGGGAATTGTCTGTCTTTCTATCTCCCGACAGAATAAGCTTCTGCTCCCATATTTTCCTCTCCTGACCTCAACTAAGATGGAATTAAGTCACAGATTAATGAACTGTGAACTCCATCAAAGGGATATTTTAACACACATTCTATCCAGGGCCTTGCCCATCTGCAGGCAGATTCTCTGTATGCTGCAAGAGTATAACGTCTTTTGTCAACCCCAAGCAATCTGCTTTTCCATCTGTGGTCTCTCTGTATCTTCTTTCTGTTGATTAGCCTTGGGGAATCACTGATCACTCTTTAAGACTATGCCTTGCATAGGAACAATACATCTCCAGATGCTTGCTACCACTTCATTTCTTTAACTGGAAGGCTAAACCTTGTATGTCTACAGTTAGCTCATCCGTGGGTTATCATGGCTTTCCATCTGGCCTGCTTTCACATTGTAAGTTCCTCCAATAACAGTTGAAGAGCTACTTTAAAAAAAAAAAAAAATAAAAAATCAGTGCCCCCAGAGGCTGTATTGATTAGTTGGAAGTTTAAGAGTGTGATTTCTATATTCTTCAAAGCTGATCAGTCTTAAAAACATGAGCACAGGAGTGAGCTATTATCATGCTGTATTGGAGTCACCTGTGTTCTTATAAAAACATATGGTGGTCATCACACTGCTCTTCAGTGTCTTCTACCTCAGCATGCAATTATTCTCTTTCCTTAATGAGCCATCATCCTTCATGTTGTGTTTCATTCTCTTCTATCCACTTTGATAGCATCTTCATTAGAGGTTAAATGTTCAAATAGAACTTATTTCTTTATAATTTTATCTCATTTCCTTCCACAGATAGAATCAACAATGATCATCTTTTCACCTTACTTCAGAAAAGTCTTTTTTTTCTACATACTCATTCCGACTAGCAGAACAGCAGCTCCGCTTTCTTTTGGATCTCTTTCAGGTTGGAGAACCTTAATAACTGCCCATACACTCTTGTTATCAAATCATATACAGGTTAGAAGGCATTTCTGGTGGTCATCTTGACTGACCTCCCTCCCGTGCCCAGTTCTGCAGGTGCGTCTCTATGCCTGGTTCTTGGCATTGAGCTGCTACATTGCAGTTCAGCATAGGAAGCCAAAGGACATTTCCAGTATTAAGAATCTCCACTGGCAAGAGATATTTCTTGTTCTCCTTCTCTTTCAATGGATCATCTCCTGTTCTTTGTGGTACAGTTCTGTGAGGCATTACGCAGCATATAGCACTGCAGACTTGGAGAACTGCTTTATCCCAGCTGCTGCTGGCTAGCATGAGATAGCTTTCCAGACTGCTCAAGCTATTCTCCAACTTTTTTTTTTCTGGCACTTCTCAAGTGCTATTTTTCCAGATGGGCTGTCCCTGTTCTCAGTTCCATTAATCAGAATCCAGGAATTTGACCTCCATTGCTTGGCTGGCAAGTGTAAAAGGGAGGATAGAGCGGTGTGAGGAAAGGAATTGATTCTGGTCGTTTCAACTGACCTCCAGTTTGTTTGTTCTGCTTTACTTCCCCTTTTACCTGTTCAGCTAACTTTCCCTTTCTTTTTTTGTCATCTTCCAAAGTTAGTGTGATCTTTTCTCTCAAATCATAATTCTTAAGAAAGAGTAGTTCTTTATAACATGCCACATCTTTCTGTATTATATGGAAAAGTCCTGATGTGTCTGGGTCACTACTCTCCAATGCAGCCATCAACTTTAACAATGCTTGTTTCAAAATGCATTTCTTGTTCCATTGCAGGTTGCCAGGTGCAGTCCCAGACCACTTTGCATATTACAGCTGCTACAGCGTACTAATACTGTTCACCTAATATAGCAGGCAAAGTAAGCTATTACTAGTTATTTTCTGTTTATTCTGAGAAAGGTTAATATAATGAACAAAAATATTTTTAACAGCAAGACAACTCCAAGGACTGTTTCAGTGGGACAGTTTTATCACCATAAGCTGATTTCAGTTAACTGAGATTGCCTCCCACTGTCAGCTTTGTCTCTAGACATCTTGAAATGAACAGACTGCGCTGAGAAAGGGGAAGGCCAGCTGTCTGTGCTGGATAAAAGCAGCACTTGCAGGCTGATAACAAGTTAGAGAAACACTTCAGCAATATGTCAACGAATGATGCCACCTTTGCTAGAAGAAAAAAAGTCAAGAGAAACAACTGTTAAAATCAAAGTAATTATTTCCAAGTTTGCAAAAAACAAAAACAAAAACAAAAACGAAAACCAAGAAGAGTGTATTATATTGTTTTCCTGTAACTCAGCACCCAATCAGAAACACTTTATACAAAATCCTCATAATCATGATGTGTGATAGTTTAGCAGTACCTATCTAACTCTCAAATAATTCTAATTTTCAAAGAAACTAACTCTCAAAATTTTTTTTGATTAGCTGTGATGATCTTTGAGCAGGGCAGGAAGTTCCTGTGGGACAACCCCTGCATCCTATTCTAAAATTACCATCCAATTATAAGACGGTCAGCATCACATACCAGTGGCTAGTAAAGGAGCTCAATTGATTTGTATTTGGTTCTGAAAAAGATTTGCTATTTGATAGTATACGTAACAGAGTCTTTAGTGACTCCTAGAGACTGCCCAGAAAAGTGAATGTTTTGAGGTCTTGATTCAATATTTTCCCTAAAAGGAAAGAAATGCCTACTTTTGGAAAGGATGATTAAAACTTATATGAAAGCATTGAATCTCACCACCTGGGAGATTAAAAGCAGCAAGGTGCAAGGCACCATTTGGTAATTTCACATTCTTTAAGACACTAAGCAATATTTAATTCTCTTTTTGTCTGGTCAATCAATATTGTGCTTTCAGCCATGGCCTCACGATGAAGAAAATATAATCTAGATTCATCAAATAGAAATATGAGATATGGCTCCAGCCAAATACCAAGATACATTATTTAAAACTCTAGTGAACTTCTTGCAGACATTATCAGGGCAATTTAAAACATTAATAAGTCAGTTACAGTAAACATGGAGATACACCAAAATCATAGAGATTGTCTTGGGGATTTGAGGGGTTTGTCTTTTTCTCTTCAATTCTTTATAAATGCCTCTTTCTTTTCTCTATGACAGAAAAGAAGAATGGTGCACTTACATAGAAGATATAGATTCAGATTTTGTTTCCTGATATAAAAATATCTACCTAGGGTAACATTCACAACATGCCATTCCTCTCACATCATTTTCACAAAAACTTTTGGGAAACTCCAGACTAACACTCAGGAAAAAAAAACAACCCAAACTACTTATTATTTGTAGTTGCATTTTAATTGGTATCAGGATGAGATAACTGAAATCTAGCTGATTTTTTTTTTTTTTTTAAACAGGAATGATAAGATTAAGGAAGTATTCTATTGAGAATAGGACAGGATAGAGATATATGTTTTATCATAGAATACTAGAATCATACAATAGTTTGGGTTGGAAGGGATCTTTAAAGGCCATCTACTCCAACCCCCCTGCAAGGAGCAAGGACATCTACAACTAGATCAGGTTGCTCAGAGCCCTGTCCAGCCTGGCCTTGAATGTTTCCGGGGATGGGGCATCCACCACGTCTCTGGGCAATCTCTTCCAGTGTTTCACCACCCTAATTGTAAAAATTTCTTCCTTATGTCTAATCTAAATCAACTCTCTTTTAGTTTAAAACCATTACCCCTTGTCCTATCACAACAGGCCCTGCTAAACAGTTTCTTCCTGTCTTTCCTGTAGGCCGCCTTTGGGTACTGGAAGGCCACTATTAGGTCTCCCCAGAGCCTCCTCTTCTCCAGGCTGAACAGTCCCAACTCTCTCAGGCTGCCTTCATAGGAAAGATGCTCCAGCCCTCTGATCATCTTCATGGCCCTCTTCTGGACTTGCTCCAACAGGTCCTTGTTTTTATGATGGGGAATATAATCATAATTATCACATCTTCAGGAAGGAAGAAGGAAATCCAGTTCAACTAGAACATTTATGACTGCTTCAAGAATCCCAGGGAACTCTCTGGCTTGTTGGATATATGAGGTTAAACTCAAGGGTCCTGGCTTTTTTTCTTAGACATATCAAAGTTAAGTGATTGCTCTGAGTCAGTGAATAAACAGAGGTAGGAATTAAAAACCACAGAAGCAGTCAATGAAAGAACTGAGAGTATGAGAGCAGTGAAAGAATTTGCTGATGTGACAGACAAGACAAAGGTGCAAAGAGCTACATGACCATATAGCTGTTGTCATGTCACATAGTATTGAAATGTAGGTGTCCTGTTTATACATGTCAACGGCAATGCTAGACACACAATGTTCTTAACCCTGTCCCTCATTTTTCCTTTACCATCTACAAATCTACTTTTAACAGCAGAAATTGCTACTTATCCCTACAGTAATGAAATCTAACTGTCATCTTGTAAATCCATCTATTTAGATTATTTTCCCTCTAATCCAGCTGAGCTAGTTCTTTCAACTAAAGTCTTCAACAGGGTGACTAATTGTGCTTAGTGCTTTCATGGTGTTTGTCACGTTCAAAACATTAAACAAATGTTAATTAATTAACAAATATACAGTGCTACAAATCTGCAAATTATGCTGTGTTTAATAGTTTATTTACTAAGGTTTCATCATTTGGATTTTATAACAAATCTTAGTCTAAATGAATTCTTCATTCATTTTTTTGAAGGAGAGTTGCAAATGTAATCATAAAGAAACATTAAATTATTTCAGAATATAATAAATTGAAGTAAAATAATGCAATCTTAAAATTTTGAAAGGTTCCTACTGTATCTTGTTCTCTTTTTCAAGCTGATGTCTCCTTCCATGCTTCTTCATGATACAGTAGTGCAAGCAATAAATACTGTTGCATGTACAACTCACATCTGTTGTATTTATCTCTATAATATCTTTTTGAACTGAAGAAATATCAGTTCTTCACCTGTAAAATGATGCTAAGGAATACTAACACTAAAAATACAAAGCATCTCACTTAATTGTAAGGGTTTATTTGTACATCTAAGACAAATTTCCATGTCATTAAACAAATTTATCAATATCTGCTCTGATTTTACTGCATATCTCAAGTATAGTTTTTACCTCAAGGCCGTTTCTTACAATGTGTCAATGAGCATTTCTGCCTCGTAGAGGCAGGATATTTCCTTTTCCACAGATATAGGCAGCCTGGATCTTTGAGGTGAATGAAGAGTACTCAATGCAAATGTCTACCTTAGGAAGTACAAATAATTCTCAAAACATGCAAGATGTTTTTGATGAAGACTTCTGGTAACTGTTAGAGACTTCTGGTAGCTGACTCCAGGATAACATATTCTGCAAGAGTGAATGTTAGGAACCTTTCCAGGTTTAATTGTATTCTCCCATCTTCCTCTCTTTCTTATTTTGGACCATAAGATGCAGGAGAATATTTCTGCTGACTCAGGCATACTGTTCTAATTTTTTTTTTTTTCAGAATAAGAATTTAGAACTTCCTCTGTGGCCTTGAAAATCATAGTTATGATGTTTTGTAGTGTATGTAGCAATGTGGAAAAATGTAATTTTAGGGTAGTTTAGATGTAATCTTAGGAGAAGTGGTTTGCTAAGCCATGTGTCCCTGTTCCCTCTTTCGCAAAACAAAAATGTGTGACTCTATCTTAGGAGTCTGATTTAGGCTATTCCTTCTAGTCTGAAGGAATTTTTACAGACATGCACCTGTAAGGTACTGTTGCAAAAGAGAGCTCAAATAGCTTTTGCTATAAGAGTTCATCTCTGCACAGAATAAACCAAAAGGCCCCCAAGCTAGGACAGATACAGGAGCCACTAAGATCCTTGTCAAATATGATCTAAGACTAAGTTTTGTTATTTTATGCTTTATTTTGGTGGCATTGCTTCCAGCTTTGTAATCAAGAACATAACTGTTTGACGGAGGAAAATGTATGAGTTTTATATTAAGCTATAGGGCTTAAAGTAGACTCAAGTAATTTTGACAGTCTCCAAGTTTACTTCTTTTCTAAATACAGCAAATAAATCATAGAATCACAGGATAGTTTAGGTTGGAAGGGATCTTTGAAGATCATCTAGTCCACTGCCCCCTGCCATGAGCAGGGACATTTTTCACCAGATCAGGTTGCTCAAAGCCCTGTTCACCCTAACTTTGAACCTTTTTAAAGATGGGGCATCCACAAATAAACTACCTTAGCAAAACTACTTTTTGCAATATTTACATAGACAGACTAAAGGAATTTAGATGCACTTCTTAGTAAGCTGTCAGAGCCAAGGCAGGGGGATTGTTGTCAAGTGGCAGATGAAAGGGAGTTTGTCATCTGGAATGGGTAAAGAAGAAATCTGTTAGGAAAAGCTCACAGCAAGAGGAACAATTCTCACTAAAGTAATCCAACTGAAGAGAACTACACTTAGCATATTATAAACTTAAAATTAATAAAATGTATCATATAAAACACAGGGATGAACGGATTATCAAGAGAGCCATGTTACAGGTCTATCTCAAAACAGCAAGAGTCATCCCTGAGTGACATCAGTATATTTATATTTATTTGAATTCCACTGGATTATTATGTAAGCTTAAAAGTGGCATAGCTATTGTTAAGCATTTCTTCTTCCATTAGTTTGCTACCCACTCAGTTGTTGGTTGGCATCATTTGTAGCTTTGATGTTCAAGATAGATAACATTACCTCCTTGGTCTGGAAAATGAATTGCTGCTTACACTTGTTTTCCCCTCCTATTCTGGAAACCTCAAAATCATTCTTGTTGCTTATTATTATTATTGTAATAAGAAGTAAGCACTGCAGTAGAAATGACAAGTTGATTTTCTCCCCTGTGAAATGTGACTCACATTTCTAAATATACTTTAATTTGTTGTTGTCCCCTTGTGAATAAATGGTAGCTACATGTCATATTAAAGTACTGCTCCATCTAATCATGTAATGGGTAACATGATCTTGTTAACTGTGTTCTTCCTCAGAAGTGTCAGACACCTTCATCTCCCACTCAGTGTGACAGGATTTGCAAACACGCATCATTTCCTCAAAAAGACCCATATTGAATCCTGCCAAAAAAACCTATCCAAACCAACTCCATTAAATTTTAACAATAAGCCAATGTCAGATGGCTTCAAGATTTCTTTCAGACCCTTACTAGTCTAACTTGGAGGACTACAAAACAAGCTTCATAGAAGATTTCTGGAATTTCTTGCTTTCAGTCGAACGAGCGGAAGAGTAATGTTTTTCTAGATATGACAAAATTTGTATTTGCAGTTTTTACCAGAATCTGAGTTCTCCTACCAGAGAGTAAGCAAAATCTATTGAATATCATACTTAATCCCTACAACCAATAGATTTCACAACAATTTCTCATATAACATAGTCACAGTCATTTTCTTCTGCGTTTGAGAAAACCAAGCAGATTATGTAATTTTGTCATCTCAAAATCATGCGAGGTGTAATTATAAATAAATCAGGATTAGAGCTGGGTAAATTAATGACCCTCAGAATTCCACAAATGGAATTCAGCAAAAGAGAAGACATAGAAGTGGACTGTTTTTCCTGAAGCATTTATGTTTCACATAAGCTGAAGTTTCTTAAGCTTAAATGCTTTTATATCCATGAGTCAGGGAACTAGAAACTCGGGGCCAGATGTCCACAAGGCACATCACTGTGTATGATTTAAATATTTTTGAAGACGATAGTCTGGAAGAATTATTTCAGACCCTGGTTACTAAGCAGAGAAAAACAATAACATTGCATGCAAATTGTATTTTCACTTCTTTATTTGCATTCCTTCACCCACTCCTCCTCTTCTCAAATACATTGCTGAAGATTTAAACCAAAAAATATAAGTTCTGAAAACAAAATAATGTGCAGCAAGTGATCTTCTCCTCCAAATAAACTTCCCCTCCTCACTCACTAGTTCAGAGAAGTCGTATTTTGATGTTATATGAACATAACCTGGTCACACAAACTTCAGTTTTTTAGCTTTATACATAATTCTGCTTTGTCAAAGAAACCCATGCTGATCCCAGCCTGATCCTCTGGTTGTCCTGCACATGTCAGGTGAGTGCAGTCAAGATGAACCATTCCATAATCTTCCCCAGCACTGGGGTCAGGCTGACAGGCCTGTAGTTCCTTGGATCCTCCTTCAGACTCTGTCTTTTTGGGTATCAGTCTTGCTCAATACTGCACTAGCTAACCAGCCTTCTTTAGTGTTTTTCTTGGGGTAAATATTGTACTGGAGGAGTTGGTATCCTTGGGCAAGCCACACCTGCTCTACTGGGCCTTGTACGGAAGGCTTGAGAAGCATTAAGTGCTCTTAGCATGAGTAGCTGCCTTATAACCAACCTACCCAGTGTGCAACACTGTAAATGAAGCTACTGGGATGTCCCCGGCTGGTCTGTGCTGAGCTCTGGTGGATGTGACGAAAGAGATAACATCCCACTGTGTAAGGAGAAATACAATTTCGTTTGCTACACAAGAGAAAAGGCACCGCGGTACGGGAGGGAGATTGAACATCTCTGGGTGGGATCTGTGCCACAAACTGTGGGAATTCGTCTGAGGTCCATCCGATGCTGCATGGAGTTCCCAGCATCTGAAGGGAGGTAAGATTCATTTGCTGAATATATTTATCTTTCTATTTCTATCATATTGTTAAAGCAATTTTATTACACTATTTGCCTTTGTGCCTTTCTGATTGAGATCCAGAAGGAACCTTTCATCCTCCATCCCCCTGGTGCAGAACACCCTCTGGGTCTTCCATTTGCTTTCCATGATGTAGGTAAGTACAGTGTAGGTGGCAATGTGGCAAATATGAATCACTGCAGCTCACAAAGGAGTCAGTAATTTACATGTAGCCAGGCAAGCCAAAGACAGACAGGTATAACTACATCTCTCATTGGTACAAATTGGCAGAGTTTCACTCTGTTTATCCTGCCTGGGGATCCTGAATATTTAAACCTTCAGGATATCTTCAAGCCTGATCTTGTAAATCTTTCCTGCTATTCATCCCATGTTCTCCGTTCTTACACCTCTTTTTCTTCAACCTGAAATTTTGCAGTGGCCCAGCATTGATTTTATGGCAAAAATGTTTTATGCTCAGAAGCAGAAAAAAATTATTTATTTCTACCAATTGTACTTTCTTTCACGTATTGATGCTATAAGGAAGTGCTATGTTGTTAAACTCTTTCTAACTATACTCTCATTAAAAGTTTACCATTATTTGGAGAGCTGTATGAATGAAAATTATTCACCTTAATTCATTTCAGAGAAGTCAGTATTATAAAAGTCAGTATCATGGTTGACAGTAATTAATAATTACATTTGCTGTTTCCTGAGAGAGTCAACATAACGAATGACTGTGGCCTACCATTTACTATTTTATAAATTGTACTTCACTTTCTTCTAAATAAACCAATGTAAAATTGTGATGATATAAGATGTGCACTCTAAAAATAATAAGAAAGTTATTACTTTAAGTAATAACTACAAAGAAGTTGTGGTTATCATCCTAAAAAAAACCCAAACCCTTAAAATCTGTTTAAATAAACAAGCAAACTGCATAGTGCTCCAACGTCCATATTTGATACTTTGATATAAAAAGAACTGTTCTTCCCAAAAAGTGTTTCCTTCTGTAATAGGATTAAAGTAGCCTCGCAGTTCAATGAGCCTTTGCCACTACGGAGAATCTCACGTCTCCGGACCAACTTGTCCAGTATCTTTCTCTAAAGAAATTGAAAGCCAAAAGCAGGGGGGCAGAGGGTTCCTATATATTTGCAAGCCTCAGAAATTCCATAGATAATTGTGTTATTGAGTTCTTCCTGCCAGCTCTCTGAAACGCACCTTTCACAGAAGAACCAACTACACTAGTTTAACATGAACATTTCACTTTAGTTCAATTATTTCTTGCACAAAGAACAGTGATTTCATAACACCAAGCTAATGTAGGAGAGTATATTGGAAAGGCCTTATTATATACCATGTATTAAGATTAATTATTGCACTTAGCCTAAAGCACATCAGGTTAGTCTCTGTTATCATTTAATTATCTTCCTAGTTATCTTTTAATTATCCTATTTCCCTACTACTGCTAGTATATGTAGCTACTATTCTGCATATTTTCCCTTTACACAGGAGAACACACATTGCTTTTGAACTGCAGCACAACTTGTGACAATGTTTTGTAAATGTTACCTACATCAGAAAACCCTTTCTTTAAAACCACAGGTTTCATCATGGTAGAATACCATCAGCACAGTAACTGATCAGAGTAAGCAGAGCATTTAATTATTTTATGAGAATTGTTATAATCTGAAATGTTACACTGATAAGTGCTTTCCTTTTCATATATATCTTTGTATACATTAGGCAGAATATTGGTGTGTGCAGCAGCAGGGATTGACCTTTCACTATCCACTCATTGCCTCCCCAGTGAATAAAAGATCTTATGGAATAGCTTCTATAAAAGCAACTCACACATGCTTTAGGTTGTTATTGAGGAGAATGTTTTACCTTAATGCCTCTTCATTTTTTTTCAACAATTCTTGTTGAAACACACAACACAACAAAAAAGGTTAAGTTTATAGCAAACTGCAAGAGATGGTTGCTTGGGCAGTACATGTTAAGTTTTAGTACTTTCTGCTACAGAAGATGGATAAATTAGCAGAAATAGGGGAAAGCTGGATAATATTACAAATGTTTGAACATTGATGACTATTCAGTGTGAGTTATGCTAAAATACCAATTGCAAGAAAACTGAATGTCATGCTTCATTGGACAACCTGATAAGGGAGACAGTGTAGTGTATTGTTTGTTTATTGCTAATTTAGCAAGAACAGTATGCTTCATGTGACAAAGGGAATAAAATAAAATTTAAAAAAAAAAGTAACCAAACAAAAGAGGTACCTTTCCCAGAAAGCTTTCATAAGGCTTAGCTAGAGATAGGAGCTTTGCTGAAGGTCCATGAGTACAAAATGTGCTAGCCTGATAAATGGTAACTGTCAACAATCTGTCAATTATCAACTATCAACAATAACCTGATAACTAGCCCCTGCTTCAACTGTCAATGTCTTGTACCAAATCTGAAGATATTTAAGGAGAGTTGAGTCTGAAGGGACTCAAGAAGGCATTGAAGGGCTGTTATATTTCTGTTTTCCGAGATGTATGATCTTTGTATTTTGGGAAGTACATCAAATATAGCACATAAAAAAGAGATATTTGTTCATTTGTCCAGAGTTTCTGGATGTTTGGTACCCTGCTGAAAACAGAAGTACTAGTGCCAGCAAGGCAGATGTATAAATTCCCAGATGGCAACTCTAATGCCTGTCACACACATAAACACAAACCATTTTACTCAGTATTCACATAGTGTATAGAAGAGACAGAATGATTTCCTCCTTTTCTTGACTTAGAAAAGTGATTTGAACTCAGATCTTCTTACTATAAAGTGCCAGGAGTGCTAAAGAACATCTTATCATGGGAGGTCTCTTCAGCTTGCCAGTTAAAACAAAGCTGATCTGCTTGAAAAAAAATTGAATGCTCATTTTGGCTAGAGGCAGCCCCAGCCGCAATCATTCTCCCTTTCCCTCTCACTGCTTTTAAGTATTTAATTACTTGTTCAGTACAGAACATCCTCAGAGCAGCCCCTCATGCAGGAGCCCTGAGCCACCTCTGGAAGAGGACATCTTTCCCCAGGACCTGCAGAGACAACCTTGAGCAACCAACTTTGCCCTCAGGGCCATGTGTCATCTATTGCTACTTTGCTCTGCAATACTTAGCCTAACATGCTGGACTCTATATGCTGGCACGCTGAGCTAATTGCACCTTCCTTCCTGAGATACATTTTTAATCTTTTTTTTCTGCACAGCTCCCTACAGAGCTACGCAGCGAAAGGATCTTGTTTAACCTTCTGGTTTGAAAAGGGGAAGATGCTGCTAAACGGTACCGCTGCAGTGTTAAAAGGAGAAAACTCTACGTACTGGAGACATTGGTTTGGATAGCACTTGACATCAAAACATGAGGAGAAAATTGTAGTTCAGAATGTTTTCACTTGTCCCTCTAATAATAATTGCATGTGAACTTGTGTGCTGCAGTGGCACTGCTTTTTGTCAATTAGTATAAGATGAAAATGCTTCTTGAATCCAATTCTGCATGGATCTATGCTAATTTCATGGTATGTTTCCAGATTATATCCTTCAGTTTGACAGATTTTGTGAGATGTTATAAGGCAACATCTGATTTATTTAGTCAGAGATGCTGGCTAATGAGAAAAGTAATCAGTCCCCCTAGCCTCTGTTTTCAAATATCAGTTCCCATTAGAGACATTTCTGCAAACCCTTACTGCTCTTCAGTCTATTAAGTGGAGATTTTCTGATTGAGAAAACTTTGCAAATCCACATCAGAATTTGATTGAAATACAGTTCTCTCCCCAGTGTATGTATCTAAATTTCTACATTTTTCTAATAGTTTCTTTTTACTGTTAAGGTTTAAGCAAAGATTTTCTCTCCTGCTCTAGAGAGAGCATTTGGTTGATGCAGCAGTGGAAGTACAATTAATCCACAAACTGTGATGATGTAGCCATTGCATGACAATAACTTGTCATACTTGTTTTATGGAATGAGCTGATGAGCTTTGTTATAAGGCAGAAAATTCTTCCCTAATATTTAATACTTAAGTTTTACAGAAATTTACGGGTATTAAATAACGTATCATTATAGCAGTTATGATTCATAGACTAGTATTATCGTCTTCATCCTATAGAAAAGTGCTGTAGTAGGTTTTCCAGTATCATCAGTCAGCTGGAGAACTGTGTGAAAAACTAGACTTCTGTCTTCTCCTTTTACATTAAAGACATTGTTTTCCTCATTATTTCACTACTCGCACAATATTTATAAAGGTAAACGAATTGTTAGCTTAGTCTAATGTTACAAGAACAAATTACTGTGCTATTTTTCAAAGAAAAGGGAAGATAAAGGACTATTTTACTACAATGACTACTATGATTTGAATTTTTGACGTAATATACCAAAGGTGAAAACTTATCTACAAAAAAGAAAATACCAAAGCTCATAATGCTTAAATCTCAGCGCCACTGCAAATTAAGAAAATTGAACGATTGCTTTTATATGAAAAGAAAATGTAAAAACACTCTAGAGCAAAATATATGTACCTAAGTGCTTCACAAAGTCCAGATTACTAATTATTACATACCTACAGACAGTTGCAATGAATGTCTTTATTGTATAGTAATAAACTTTTTAGTATGGACTTTAGTATGAAGAAATTATACTATTAGATGAAGTGCTATGTATGTTTAAGAAAGCTTCTTCTCAATTCCTTAATGGAATTTGTAAAATCTCCCAAAAATAGATTATTTATTTATCTGACAATTTTAATACACTTCTGTAAATAATTTTGTGTTCTTTTCTTTTACACAAAGCTGTGCAGCAGCTCACAAATTTCATTACCATTGCTTCCTAAAATGTCTAAAGGACCAAGTGCACTGAACCTGTAGATACCTAGTATTATTAAAGACAAGTTCCTGTAGCTAAATGAGACCATTTATCTTTGTTCAAATCAGACCCATATGCCCAGACTCAAGAGATAAACTGGATTCCTGAGTGTACTCTTGCATACTGAATCTTTACATTTCATGTTAAAGATGACATTCAGAAAACAATATTGTGTAAAAGAGCTATATTAAGAGAACAATAAAAAATTACTCAGAGGGTTTAAAACAGCTTGAATTATCTCATATTCCAATATTACACAGATTAATAAAAGCTATAAATTCTAATCAAAGCAACTCAAACATTCAGTACACTCAGAATCACAAATCTTTTTTTCCTCCTCTCTTCTTGTACTTTTTTACACTTTTTAAATGAGCTGCTTTTTTTTTCTTTTTTTCCTATGAGGAGGTGAACATATCAAATAGTTTCTTCTAGAGCTCCTCCAGCATGTGCACTCTATGGACAGGTAAACTCAATCCACAGGGGCTTTGCTCTGAGAATTTCAGCTGCTTAGTCTGCAGGAGGTTTGCTCTCCCTTTCCCTTTAGAAATGAAGCACAGAGGAAATTGAATTTTCAGAACCTCTGGCTCTTGGCTAGCCATGAACACCATAGACCCTCTGGATTCCTACCAAAATGATTATCTAATTGTCCAGGGAAAGAGTTGTATTTTAATACTGTATTTTAAACCTGTATTTTAATCCTGCTGTATTTTAAGCACTTACCTGAGCTGCATGATTTAGGAATCTCATCATTAAAAGGTATTCTGTCATCCCCGAAGTGCTCTTTATGACTGTCTAAAGCAAATTAAAACACAGTGGCTCTCTGAAGAGGACCTTCTTCCTCCATTGTTACAGAAAAAGTGCAAGAATCTAAGTTAAATGCTCAGTATGAATACTATACATATACTCAGGGATATATTCAGGAATGAACTCCCCCTTTTTTTACTTGTAAGGCTTACTTTTTAAACAGATACCCATTTTACAGAACTTACCATGTGAATACTTAGTGGAAAGGATGTTAGTATATCCTCATAGTCATCTTACTCACATCCCCTCTTCATTACTGGGCTTGATACACCTTCAGTTTAACATACACAACTGTTCTGAACTGTATGTTCTTGTACACCTAGTGGCTAATTTTTTAATGGGATAATGCAGAGTTGAAGTAGGGAAGCATTAGATGTGAGACTTAATTTCAGCAAACCTGAGCAATTTGAAGTTCGCATGCTATGTAATGTTCTGAGCAAGTATATATGTTCCTAGCAAGTGGTAGTGTCACAGTATTAAAATTGAAGACATCATGATTTGGAAGTGAAGGAAAATTGAGCATAAAATACAATTAAGAACAACAGAATTTAGTAGTAGCAAAATTAATCTTAAAGCACCTTAACAAAGGTAACATTTGAAAAAAATTGTTTATAATGGACAATGCATCTTCCTAACCAAGAGATGTTCAAAGGAATTATGGATGAAAGAGAAGCTGCTGTTAAAAACCTTGAGATATGGTAAACAATCAGATCACAATATGACATTAGTTAAAATTTCAAAAAAGAAAAAAAGAAGATGTTTTATATCTTCTAATCCCCGTGGGAACATTTACTACCAGCACAAGGTGCTGTAGGTAAAAAGATACCCAATTACAATGCTACTTCTCTTATAAATTGAAAACCGCTGAAAGGCAGATTAAGCAAAGGACAGTCAATTAGCCAATGAGAATGTTTGAGACAATGCTGCTTTCTACTAACTAGGCCATTAAACTCTATAATGTAGAGCTTACTTCTCCAGCAAACAAAATGGGACAGAAACTATTAATGAATAAACACTCCAGCTCTCTAAAACTTCCCCCTTCTTTCCTTCAAGGTCTTCCACCCAGTGTAATTCACATTTAGATAAAGAAGGCTAAAAAACTGTAGAACATGCAGGAAAATCACCCATTATTTTGGAGTAAGTATTTTGCAATTACTATGCTATATTCTATCCCTCTATGGAGAACTTCATTTTGAAATAAACTGAAAGATATTATTCAAAAAAGCAAGCAACACCTATGAAATCGCTCCAGAATAGAAATATTTTGTTGGACAAGTCAAATTATGGCAGATAAACTATTGTAGAAAAGTGATCAGTTTTCTTCTTGTAGACCAACACATTCATCTTGTAGAACAGATCTTGGCGCAGGATCCCAAATGAGAAGACCAAGTTAATGGTTCCATAGATAAGGAGTTGAATATTACTATTTTGAAAAAACAAACATACTCTCCTCTCCAAAGTGACAAAAAAAAAAATATAATAAAAAGTGTCTACATACCCCTGGCTCCCGTTAGAGTTTCTGAGAACAGTGAAAGTAGCTGCAAAGGTAGTTAACCCTGTGGATAAATGTGAACCAAGTACCAAAATCACAGAAATGTCAGAGATTAAGACACAGCTATGTAGAAGAGACAAGAAAGAGAGTTATGGCAAATACTGAGAACATTAGAAAAATGAAAGAGATTAAATACACAAAAATATTCCACTATTGTTAGTGGAAAACTTCCTAACAAAAAAAATTTGTAGTTCCATAGAATACTTACCCTGGAAAAGTAGATGAAAATAAAAACTCCATTGATAAATATTAAAAAAGAAAGAACTATCAATAAGATTTTTACATCTATTTGCATTTTCAGTATCCTATCAAATTAACAGTCAGATTAATTCAACTTTCGACAATTTTCTATTTTTTATGCTTGCATTCAGTATTTAAGTAGGCCATAAACATAACTTCAGGTATGTTTCTGGTCAACCAACTATGTCAGCAGTTTGCTATTGGAGAGTATGATGTAAGAAATTCTATAGTTAGATTTCATGTAGCAACGTTTGTCTAATGAATTACTGTGCATCAGCTGCAGCAATTCAGTCCCAAGTTACAAGGCAGGACTCACTTATAAAAAGCATTGTGGGGATGCCAACAGATAACTACTCAGTCATTAGACTGAATATGTCCTTAGGATGCAAGGAAAAAAAACATTTCAAATGCAGAGACTGCTTTTGAAAAACATGGTTTTACAGAGTATGCTGTTCCAACAGACATCTTTATAGCTAAGCTTAGACGTAATTCCAAAGCTACATTTTTAGTTTACTTCTGAAAGCACTGAAAAGGGCAGATTGTGCCCTCATGATTTATCAGGATGTGGTGGTTTAGCCTGGGTCACCACACAGTTTCTCGCTCACCCTCCCCCTCCCCAGAGGGATGGGGGAGAGAACTGGGAAGAAAGGAAAACTCATGGGTTGAGATTAAGAAAATTTACTAGAATAGCAAAAGAAAATAAGAATAGTAAGAGAATATAGGGATAATAAAATATAAAAACTAAGTAATGCATGATTTCTCACCACTTGATGTCCCAATGACCGATACAGCCTGTCCCAAGCAGTGATCACAGAAATGAAACCAAGCAGCAGGCAAAGGTGCGAAAGGAAGAGAGCAAGGTAGAGAGAGTGATGCCAGCGAGCAAGAGAGAGAGACGAGAGATGAGATGCCCCCTCCTCCACTGGCAACCCGTGCTTATATACTGAGCATGACGTTTATGACATGGAATACTCTCAGTTTGGGTCAATTATTCTGTCTGTCTTTCTCCCAGCTTCCTGCATCTGCACATTAGCGAGATATGGAAAGCCAGACAACGTCCTTGGTCTCATTAACAACAACTCATATAATCAGGGTGTTTTTATCAATGTTCTTCATACACGAAATCCAAAACACACGGGCTACTGAGAGGAAAACTAGCTCCATCCCTGCCGAAACCAGGATATAGAAGTAAAATTTCAGCTCACAATTCCACTAACTATACTGGAATTAAGTTATTTATAAAAAGTATGCAGACTCCTATAGTAGAGTGGTGAAATCAACTCCAAAGAAGTTTGCTCCAATTCCTTGCCCAAGAGAGGGAGGAAGCACTTTGCTAATTCTCATATCTGTCTTTGGGTGTATGATGGGCAGCAGCTGTGTAGACAGTCAGCACACGCAGAGTACCAAGTTAACCAAAAAGATTGAAGAGATTTCTCCTCTTCTGGCAGACAAAGAGGAAAGAAAGGAAAAGTGTGAAAAGAGTCCGTTCAGTGCTGTGCTCTTGGAAGCTCAGTGTAGAGTTGAAATAGGTCCATATATGTGCATACCAGTGATTTTCAACAATCATTGAAATCATTGTTCTGACTAATATAATAAGTTTATGCTACATACCAAGACTTTCATTTTACCACACAGACCTCTGAGGAAGAATAACACCCAGTGATCTGCTGAAAGGAATGCAAGCTGCCAACCCAGTCCAGGGAGAGAGGATGTAAGTCATTGAAAATTGTTAAAACCTTTCTTCTGCTCAAACACACACACACAAAAAATGCAGTCATTACAAATACTTTCTGATGCAAATATCCTTAAATATAAATTTTACTTTGGTTTTATCTCAGGAAGTGCTGCTGCTCAAGCCTAGTATTTAAAGATGCTTGACTATATCTTAAAAGAAGTGCTGCTGTTTGGTTTAACTGATAATTGAACATCATCATGTAGGTCATGTTAAGTATGGATTTTCAGAAAAATTAAATTCTCCTCTGTCAACTGATGAAGGGATTTTTGTGCTTGAAATTATAATGCAAGCTGCTCATGTCTGGAGCAATTAAGTCCACTGAGCTGAATTACAGATCTGACCTAGCATGTCTTTTTCCTTCAAATACAAATCACAATCACAAACTTTATCAGCTAAAGGAGAGATATTGATAAGGCAGCATAATGGGTATTTGTAAGAGACGACTGGATCTGTATAAGTACTAGAGGCTTGACAAGAGTATAATGTCCTGAGATGTGAAGGCCCTTCTGCAAGATTTCTGTGTTACTATAGGTAACATTGATGTTACTACTAGGTATGTTTTATTGATGATTTATCTGATAGAATAAAGCTATTTCATTCACTTGCATAAGCATTAAGATATTAGAAAGAAATTTTTTACAATGAGAGTTGTAGAGCACTGGAACAGGTTGCCCAGAGAGGTGGTGGATGCCCCATCCCTGGAAACGTTCAAGGCCAGGCTGGATGAGGCTCTGAGCAACCTGATCTAGTCAGGGATGTCCCTGCTTCTTGCAGGGGGGTTGGACTAGATGACCTTTGAAGGTCCCTTCCAACTCTA
>WHYT01016827.1:93738-127568 GCA_009806455.1 Tetrax tetrax
GAACTCTGTTATAAAAAAAAAAAAAAAAGAAAAAAGAGAAGAGGTTTTTTTTAAAAATTGAATTAAACCACAGGACTCTCAGAAGAAAAATCTACAGGATAAGCTCTTAATTGCTTCCACCTTTATTTCTTCAATTTTGTTTAGGTGTTTTTGTTTAATTTATCACTCCAGTGAACTATCCAATGAAAAAAAATACTTGTGTCAGATATCAACTTTCACATTTTCACTTAAAGCAACAAATTAAGACAGTCAATATGAATCAATTTATTCTTTGTGTAATGATTCCCAGATGTAGGCTCCAATACTTCATGCATCACTAAATCTATCAAGTAACGATTTTTTTCTTGGAGCTAATAGAGATGGAATCATTCATTTTTTTAGTGTCTTTTTCCTATGCTGATGTTAAGTTTTGCCTTAGCTGTTTCAGACAGAAATGAATGGCTCCCCCAAGGCACAAAGAATCTGGAAATTTAGCTTCACATTCCACCCCAAATCCAATTATAATAACAACCCTGCTACTACTGTTATAGTTAAATTCCTGTCAGTGTTTATATTATAACCCTTTCTGTGGGAGTTTATAACTCAACCACCAAATAAAAAATTGCTCCAAGCTAAACCTTGGCAGATATGGTTTCAGCCTAGAATACATTAAAAGAACAAATCAAAACAATAAACCTTTAAAGCCACCTCCCTTGCCTCAACTTTATACAACATCTCTTTGGCTGTTTTTTTTACAAGGGGAAACACAAAAATTTTCAAAAAATCAAAAACTGAAAAAGAACATTCAAGTTCTCATTGAACAACATCTAGATCAAAAATGTGGGAGCAATCCATCTTTGTGTGAAACTGTTGATTTCAGAATCTGCCTGGATGCTGCTATGTCTGCAGACTTCCAGATGTTTCAGTGTCTCTTGAAGCAGGGTACTGAATGGGACAGTCAATACCTACCTATTATGTTAATTGATCTAAATATTGATACATGCTAAAAGGTGAAGGGGCAATAGAAATACAATAAAAAACGTATTCACACATTTTAAAAAGTCCTAATGTGAAGCTGTAGAGAGTAGATCTGTAGGGAGAACTACAGTGGTAACACTGTCAGTGACACACCCAGTGAGCATTCTGACCCATTGATACCCAATATATTTAAAATCAATAGCACCATAACATATTGAACTATGCTTATCTCATTAAGTATAATTTAAAGTCCATGCATCTTCCTCTTCTATAGGTTATAATCATCAAAAAACAGCACTCAGCAAGCAACTCAGAAGAGCAATTTTAGACATAGAGAAGTCAATACCTAGGATGGGGATAGAAACAGTCTCAGATGCGGTCTTAAAATATAGCCAAGAGCAACCTGTTCTAATATATATGACTTGCTGAAACAGTGCTCTAGGGAACACTGGGATGAAATATGCTACCTTAGGATGCTGGAGAAAAAATTTTTAGAGAGCTTTGATTTTCAGGCACTTTTTTTTTGTGGTTAGTTGTACTTGTTTCTTTGCAAAGCACTATTCATCCTTTATTTTGTTGACTTTTCCTAAATTACTTCAGGAAATTACCAGAGGGCTTACTGTTACAGAGGCTTCTCCACGTTTGGTTGAGTAGCACAATAGCTTCTGTCCAATTTGCGTTATTTTGAAGTTATAAAACCATTGTCCTGTGGCTTTAGAATTCCTCATAATCTTACTATAAATTAGAGTAAACTAATTAAATGTGTCATCAGCAGGCTGCCACTCCAGTGCGACCTTTTACAAATCCTTAATTAGTACATTAAAATCTACTATCCTGAGTACAATATTTGCCCTCCTCCACTTAACCTTTTGTAATCTTAAAATAGATCATTTAAACATCTCTTTCTGGTTATGGGTTTTTCGTTTGTTTCTTTTGTATTCAATTTTTAATTCCGTTTTTCCTTCTCTTGCCAGGGATTGTTAATTTTCTTGAGAGTATTTCATTATTTTCTCTTATCTTTTATGAGGTCTAAGTATTCCAATGGTCTTCATATAGTAAGTGAACTTATTATTTTATACATGTGGATGAAGTTGACCAGACTGAGTTGGCATAGATCCCATCAGTTTTAGGAATCATATCAATTTACACCGAGTGAGAATTTGACTCCATGGCATGTATGACACTCTGAGATGGAGGTAGACTTATGTCCACACTTCAGATTTCTTGTCTTTTGTTAGACTTTAGTATTCTGCTTGATTGTCAGAGTCTGTATCGTATTACTTAATTTAAGCACAATTCGGTTCTGTAATGTAAACTATTCAGCTTACTCATTATTTCCTGAGGCTGTTACAGGGTATACAGAATGACCTTGCTGTGAGATATAAGTGTATTAACAGACAATATTGCTTAGTTCTTTCTCTGTGTGAATACAATCTAAATGGCATAAGAAGCTCTTAGAAACGTATGGAAACGTGTTTTATTTATGCTACTTTGATAGGCTGTTGCACTACAGAGGTTAAATATACTTGTAACATGCCTTGTCCATATTTGTTTGCACTTCATTTTACAAGGAACTCACATAAACTATGGGAGTTCCCTGATATTATGCTGTCACAGTTCAACCCCAGCCTGCATCTAAGCACCACACAGCCGCTCGCTCACTCCTCGCCAGTGGGATGGGGGAGGGAATCTTAAGAGTAAAAGTGAGAAAACTCATGGGTTGAGATAAGGACAGTTTAAATACAGTTTAATAGGTAAAGCAAAAGCCGCAAGTGCAAGCAAAGCAAAACAAATAATTTATTCACTGCTTCCCGATGACAGATAGGTGTTCAGCCATCTTCAGGAAAGCAGGACTTCATCACTTGTGACAGTTACTTGGGAAGAAAAATGCCATAACTCTGATTGTCCCCCTATTTCTTCTTCTTCTGCAAGCTTTATATTGCTGAGCATGACATCATATAGTATAGAATATACTTTGGGTCAGTTGCAATCAGCTGTTCTGGCTGTGTCCCCTCCCGACTTCTTGTGCACCTACTCACTGATGGGGTGGTGTAAGAAGTAGAAAAGGTCTTGACTCTGTGTAAGCACTACTCAGCAATAATGAAAACTTGTCTGTAGTATCAACACTGTTTTCAGCACAAATCCAAAACATAACCCCATACTAGCTACTATGAAGAAAATTCAACCTATCTCAGCCAAAGCCAGTACACATGCTGGCTCATTTTGCCAGCCGTATGAACAGAAGTCTTAACACCTCAAGAAGACATTCTGAAAAGTGCATAGCAGTGACCCACTTCTTTAACCATTTAAATTAGTGCAAGAAGTTTTAGTATAATCTTCCATGAGGATAGACGAAGGACTCACAAAAAGTTTCGCTAATGTGGATGCATTTTCAAAAGTCCTAGCTGACATTCAAACTTATTAATCTGATGCAGTGAGGTCTGGAGTGCTATTTGCAGCTCCCCCACGCTGAGGACTGCTCTTGTGCACTGATCAAACAGGTCCAGCCTTTTTCCTACATAGCTAAAAGTATGCAAAATGCAACTTCTTAAAACATCTTTCAAAATGTGAACCAACAGAGCTGAGTCACTGGGAATCAAGCTGTTGTGTAGCACTACAGGTGGAGGGAAGAGGATGAGCTTCCTAATGAGGTAATTTGCTTGGAAGGACTTTCCTGTAAGGAATGACTCAGAGACATTACCAAAAACCATGGACCTTCCTCACTGTGAGACCCAAAATGGTGATGCCATTGCATATACCAAAGCATGATGTATGGAAGGCTTGATAATTAAAATTAAAATTTTCAATATTATAGCTCCTGAGACTAGATAAATGAAGATCTACTTGTAACTCAAGAAAGTAATCTGTCCTGAAATAGATAGCTAGACTTCCCTTATAATGTATGAAACATATTAGACTTTTTATAATGGATATGGATTTTTATGAAGCTGTGTAAGGCAGAAAACACAAAATTCAATATAAAAAAGTGTGCCTTAAATCTTGTTTCTGTCTAGTACTGAAATGTCTCACTCTCTTTATTCAGCATTTATAGCCTTGTATTTAGTCCAATAAAAAGTATTCAAATCCTATTTTTGAAAACTTTTGGAGCCACTAAACTAGAGCTATTGCATTATCCTAGGAAACAGGTAGAGGTGATGGTGGCTTTCATGCACCTATGTACTGAAGGGTTTCAACAGTCTTCCAGAACTTCAGAAAAATCCATATGCATAGGGAAGTGAATTTATTTATTTTCTTTGTACAAGAAAACTCTATTCTATACTTTTGCAGGGAAGTATCCAAACCATAATTGTTTTGCCTTATCATTCTTCCGGGGAAAATGTTTAATTTGCATTAAATGACGAAAACTTCTGTAGCCCAAAAAGGAAAAGTAAGCTCATATTTATGGTCTTTCAGTACAATACTTAGTCTGCTAAGGAGGAAATTTTCATTCGAACAGCCATTAACTTAAAATGTACAATTTTATGTCTCTACTACGTGTATTATGGCCTGGTGGCCCAAGGGTCTCTTTTTAGTATCCTCATATATAGGACACTAAAGAAGAATTTGGGCATTGTTATATTGTAATTGTCAATTTACAGACAAAATCTGTGAAATTCCTTGCATTGTCAAGTTCAACTTTTCAAAAGACTTATTGAAAAGCAAGGTCAAATTGCAATTTTAGGAGGAGAATAGGTTTTGTGAACTCTGTCATCACTTCATTTTGCCTCTATGCAAAGAAAATTGTATCTTATGTTCCAAGTCACAGTACATTTATTCTCAGATAGTTTTACTCTGCATTCACCACCAAATATTTTCTGTCAAAATGTTTATATCAACCATGGAGCTGTTACAGAAAGTAACTACACTTGGCTTGGAAGGAACAGATTTCATCTGGAGTTAGCACATCTTTTGTCTCACAGTATAGCTGAAATTTATCTCCAAAGGTTTAAGTACCGTGTAGTGATCAATAAAGCTGGACTACAGCTATTTCTGTACTGTTTAAACAAAGGTTATAACCCCTCCCCCAGCACTCATGATATTACTTGACTCCTGATAACACTGAAATCTAAACAGGTTCTTCTTTGGAGTTGAGCATCATGAAACTGATGCTTGGAAGGACTTTGGAAGCTCCTTAGGCATACTAAAAAAAATATTTTCAAAGCATTATAGTAAACTGGATAAAATTATTACTTTCAAATTATAAACTAGGAATTAATGAAGATTAAAATTATGTCTACTGGAAAGGCTCAAATTTATTTTACCACTTATATATTCAGAACCACAGGATTTGAATACAAAATCTTTACAATAAAAACCCTATGCATTAATTCTAAAGTGCAGCAGAGGAAAAAGCTCAAGTGTACACTTACTGTCACTATGGGCTGGCTGGGTATATCCTACAATATTGAGGCTGGCCAGAGAAGGTTGGCAAGCTTGTTTATGGAATGGCCCTACAGTGAACTGTGACCTGAGTGGTCACCTGTCTGTGATCTAAGGTCTGATTTTGTGCGTCCTAGTTGTGTTATCTTCATTCATTTTTATAGGAAAAAATGCCGTTCAGTAGTGTAAGAGTATTTAACCTTTAAGCCGTACAAGATAAGAAAAGTTACAACACAGAAAGACAAACTGCTGAAACGGTAATAATGACTCAAATATTAATGAAGAAAGTATTTATCTTCATGAAAAGTTATACACCTTTAAAAAGCCCTCACAAACAAACTGAATATGACAAATTAGTACAACTCCTTAAAGACAGTTTAAAGCAATGGAGGATGAAGGTAAGTGTGTGAAGAGGTAAGGTGGTAACATGCTAACCCTAGCTATCTATTGTGTACTAGCCAATGGATAACTAGTGTGTACTTTGGGCTGTGCATACCCTGCTTCCAACGTCTCTCCACACAGTAAAACAATAACTGAAAAAAGGTATTCATGAGGGATATTACATTGCCACCCCATAAAACAACACAATTCAAACTCTAAAAATCAGCTGGACATGCCATTTTGTTAGTAATGGGAAACATAAACCAGAGTCAGGAAGCACAACTTTTATCCCACCTACTTCTCCTGCAGACCATGCAGATCCAGCCTAGCTTATAGTTTGGAGTAATAAATCTTGCAGTAGAGGTAGAATTAAGCTGATATCACTTGATTTCTTTGGAGTTGTTGTGGTTTTGCTTAGTGAGGGGGGCCTAAGGTGGTAGCTTCTGGAGGAAACTGCTAGAAGTCGCTCCCCTTTGTTCAGTTGACTCGACCGGGCCTAGGGCGGAGCCACTGCTGGCCAAGGCCAAACCGATTGGGAGCAGAATGTCCTGTGATAGCGCCTCTGCGATAACGTATTTAAGAAAGGGAAAACAGGAAAAAAAAGAGAAGAGAAGATGTGACGAAGCTGAGCAAGGGCAGAGGCGCAGAGGGGGAGGTGCAGGTCTCCGGGGCCTTGCAGGCCTCACCCTCTGGCCTCTTGCCAGGCGGCCGACTGGGCCCAACTCAGCCCAGTCTGGCTGCAAGAGGTGGAGAGGAGATGAGATGGGATGAATAACGTGAAGAGATCCTGAGAGGCTTCTGCCAGCCTGTTGTGAAGAACGAACTTTTCTTGTGAGAGAAATAGCTGCAAACACCAAGGTCAGTGAAAGAGGGGGAGGAGTAATGTGGCTCCTGGCCAAGATTCCCCTGCAGCCTGTGGTGACGACCATGGTGGAGCAGGTTGTCCCCCTGCAGCCCATGGAGGTCCACTGAGGAGCAGAGATCCACTTGGAGCCCATGAAGGATCCCGCACCGGGGGAGGTGGATGCCTGAATGCGGCTGTGGCCCGTGGAGGGCCCGCTGGGACAGCCGTTCTGGAGAGACTGCACTCCGTGGAAGAGATAACCTACGCCGGAGCAGTTTAATGAAGGACTGTGGCATATGGGTGGGACCCCACACTGGAGCAGGGGAGGGATGTGAGGAGTTCTTCTCCCAACTGTGAAGCAGTGGTGTAAAACAACGCATAATGGACTGACCGCGACCCCCATTCCCTCTTCCCCCCTGTGCTGCTCGGGGGGGGGGAAGGTAGATAATGTTAAGCTCGGGAAGTGGGAGGGGTGGAGGAGGTTATCTTGTTTCTCTGTCTCATTATCCTGCTAGTTGTAGTAATAAATGAATAGTTTTCCCCAAGTCGAGTCTGTTTTTGCCCATGATGATAAGGATTTCTCCCTGTCCTTATCTCAAACCTCGAGTCGTTTTTCTTAAATTATCTCTCCCTATTCTCTCGGAGGGTGGGGGGAGTGAGAGAGAGACTGTCTAGTCTGGTCCGGATCAGGGCTGAACTACGACAGTAGTGTTGTAGTATCCGGTTTCCACCTTGGGAACCCTTTATGATTTTTTATCTGACCATGAAACTTTTCACTGAAAATTGAAATCTATGCCATTCTAGCTCCTTATTTATATCTTCACTGGGGAGAAATAATATAAGTTGATGGTGACATTCTTATATGATTTTCCCTGGAGACAGATCTAAATCTTCTTGAGGCTTGAAGTGTCACTTATATGTTCTTTACTTTTGACCTGCAGAGGGTGATTTATAAAGGACGAGTTTATGATTTAATAGCTTTTGCTTGTCCTGGTTTAAATAAGTGACAATGAACAACTTATAAACATGACTGGAGGTTATTTTTTTATCAGCTTTTTGTCTCCTATTCAACCTTTCTGAAGAGAGCATAGGCTATATTAGGACTCATTTATTCAATCAAAAAAATAAGAATTGAACACTTATATAGCATATAGGAATTCTTTTGTATCTTCAACAGTCTTTATCAGCATCAGTCTCACCAGATTTTAGCATGCAAATAGATACAGTTGCTGTTACAGAAATTTTAGAACTCACATTCGGCATTCTCAAAGCTGTAGAAGTAAAGTAGAAATGCCATTAAATTCTCACTGTGCCAGTTCATAGAATCATAGACTCATAGAATAGTTTGGGTTGGAAGAGACCTTTAAAGGTCATCTAGTCCAACTCCTCTGCAAGGAGCAGGGACATCTCCAACTAGATCAGGTTGCTCAGAGCCCTGTTCTGCCTGAGCTTGAACATCTCCGGGGATGGGGCATCCACCGGCTCTCTAAGCAATCTTTTTCAGTGTTCCACCACCCTCATTGGCAGGCAGGACGAGGCTTTCAGCAACCTGATCTAGTTGGAGATGTCCCTGCTTCTTGCAGAGGGGTTGGACTAGATGACCTTTGAAGGTCCCTTCCAACCCTAACAACTCTATGATACGTTTTTTTTCGGTTTGGTTTGGTTTGGGGTTTTTTTTGTTTGTTTTTTTGTTTGTTTGTTTTATTTTGTAAAACAGGTAGATCAGTAACTGGAGCATGTTTTTAGAATAGAGCTACATCTGTTTGAGCTCTAGCAATGATTGTGAGCAACATGTATCCTAAAAGAGTATTATACTAAAAGAAAGTCAGTTCTTAAGGATCAAAATCATTTATTCAGTCCTTGGTGTGTGCAGTTCATCTAAAAGTTATATATTCAGTTTGAAACAATCGTCTAAGCTCATTGACTCTAGTTAAAAGAAAAAAGCACACCACAAAAGATAATTGCATCCACTGTTCACCTAAACACATTTCCACATAGGAAAGATCCTTCTTTCAGATAAGGAACTGCTACACTTGAGGGACAGCTGTGAAAAGACTTTAAAAATACAGTAAAGTGAAAGAATACAAAACACCGTTTAATGTAAGAAATCAACTTTCAAAAAAATAAAATAATGTCCACATGAGGAAAATACAAAAGAACATTAACTCTGGAAAATTAAATGTAAAAAGTACAATAACACAAGACCTTCCCCTCTCTCTCTCTCAAAAAAAAAAAAAAAAAAAAAAAAAAAAAATTGAGGAACAACTTGCTAAAGGAAAAATTCCAGCAAGAAAGTCTTTGATGTAAGATGCCTGCCAGGGAGTCTGTAGGGTCAATAAACCCAGAAAGAGGGAAGGAAGTGCCTAAAAATTTAAGAGCAGTGGGAAAAGTAGTTATTTTTTCACATTTGTGTCTGTTGCCAGAAATCTTAGGCATTCCCATACCAGAACCTCTCTTCACAGAAGACTCATCAGAAAATGTGTCTGAAATTGAAGTGGGATCAGGAGAGGTTTCAGCAAAATTCAACAAAAAGAATAGTAACAAATTGATACAAACATTTGGTATTCCCCTAAGAGTTGTAAAGGGATTTGCGTATGAAATAGCTAAACTGTCAAAATAGAAAGTAGTAATTACTTCTCATTTTTAACCACCCAAGTACTGTAGAATGAAAAGTAACAGGTTTCTTCTGGTTTCTTTGGAGAGGAGGACAAGGGTTATTTTTTCTGTTATTTTTCAAAACACTGTAAGGAGGATCTGTTGAAACGTTAACTAGAAAGACAAATCAAAGTAATAGAAAATGAAAGAATGAGATTTGTGGCCCTAAGGATTAATAATTATGGAAAAGTTAACACAGTTCATATAAAAGAAAGTCTGAATGTAAAACATTTTTAAAGGAGTCAAAAAGTATGTGAACAAGAGAGATCATAGAATAGACTCATAGAATGGTTAGGGTTGGAAGGGACCTTCAAGGCCAGGCTGGATGAGGCTCTGAGCAACCTGATCTAGTCAGGGATGTCCCTGCTTCTTGCAGGGGGGTTGGACTAGATGACCTTTGAAGGTCCCTTCCAACTCTAACCATTCCATGAGTCTATGATTCTAGTCCAACCTCCCCTGCGAGGAGCAGGGACATCCCCGACTAGATCAGGTTGCTTAACCTAATGGAGTGAAAAAAAGTCTAATTAGCTTTCACAAGGTACTTTACAACATTCTTCAATGAAATATTTTAGAGAAAAATAAAACATAAAGGGAGGAAATCACTAATTCTGTAAGTTAATTACTGTTAGAAAATAGCAAATCAAAGATAGAAGTAATTTGGCAACTTTCACGGTGTACGTAGATCACCAGTGGAGATCTAGAGGGACCCATTCTTTTGCTCTTGAAAAGACTAATAAAGTCATAAGTGGAAACTCATGGTAAAATTTGCCAAAATAGCAATCCAATTTATATTTGTAAAGATAAAATAAAATTAAATTCAGTGTCAACAAATGCCAATGTACACGAATAAAAACTCTATCTTTGAATACAAAATAAAAGTCCCAAAGTAGTTGTATCAAAAAATATCTTAGATATATAAGTAGTTCCATCAAAACTATTGCAGTGCTTGAAAGTGATCAAAAAACCATAACTGGATATTAACAATTACTAGGAAATAAGTACAGAACAAACATACATACAAAGCTTTACCATTGCAGAAATCCATCATGCTTCCTTCAACACAGGAGTGCTGCACAGAGGTTTAATCCCCTACTTCAGAAGACTTGCATTAGTAAATGACAAAAAATGAAAAAAGGCAGCAAGGATAATCAGAAGTAGGCAATGAAGAAGAGCAAAGACAAAAGATTCACACTTTGAAATTATCAAAGAGGTGGAAACCTGAGGAGAAACCTAAGCCAGATACTAAAAGACTCTCTGAACTGGATTGTTGGAATCTTTTAAATGTGGAATAATATCCCAGAAGAAGACGTTAAAAGATTAGAGATATACATTGTATTTAAACACTATTAATTCGTAAGTTGGTAGTGGGACTGGATGTCTCAATGCTTCTCTTTATGATCAAAATCAAAGCCTCATTTAAAATCCATATAGAGATTGCCCACTTACTTTATCATGAAATCAAACTGTTAGCAGTTAGTAATCCATTGTAGTTTACTTAGAACAAATGTATTGAATTTTTCAAAGCAAAACTTTGGAAAATCTCTATTATTCTTACTCTTATGTGATAAAACATACTTTTTTATATTGAAATAGTTAATTTTCTAGATTTTTATGCAATTTATATAATACTGACGTTTCCAAATAATATTTTTTTAAAATATTTTTCCTAATATTGATGTTTTAAACCTTTTTTTTTCTCAGATTAGTATCAAAATGGAAGCTGATGAATGTGTCATTGTTCATTTATTAATGTTTTTTATCTCTTCAGAAGTTTTACTTTGTGATGCTTTTTAAAGAACACTAAAAAAAACCCAACAAAATCCCTGAATTAATTTGGGATGAAAAATATAGTACAGTGAAAATATTAACTTGAAAAGAAAAACATGTCTATTGTGAGAATAGTTTACATTTTGACTACCTTTGCATAATCCATGCCTTGATTGGATTTAGGATATAGTAAAAATTTCACCAGCTTTAATATGCTACCTTGTCTTAGCAATTCTTCGCAATGGTAAATTCTTTAGGTTAGAATTTCGTTTTGTTTGGGTGACTGCACTTTTTTTTTTCCCCAAAATTGAAAGTTTCAGTTGAAGAAAAATAAACAATTGAAATATATGTATTGTTGATTTGCAAGAAACAAGCAATTATGATCAACAATGGAAGTGATCATCTAAATAATACGTTAGCAAATCTTTGACTAACTGACTGGACATTTCCAGTCCAGAGGCCAAGAGGTATGGAGAGACCACATCGACTCTACATAATGCCGAGCACAAAGATCTCCTCTGAGCCCAATTTTGTGCTTGTATGGCCTTAAAATCTAAAACTACCTTGTGAATATTTTTCAGTTCAGAGTGCCTGAGAAAATGTGTTGCAATACCAGAAGTCAGAAGAGCAATAATTTTTCAGCATCAATCTGACAGCACATGGTGCCTACCCTGGATGTGACCGGAGAATGCATACGAGTGCCACAAGTTTTCTGAAGCATTAGAGAAGTTTGGGGATAGGTGGATGAGGCTCTGAGCAACCTGATCTAGTCAGGGATGTCCCTGCTTCTTGCAGGGGGGTTGGACTAGATGACCTTTGAAGGTCCCTTCCAACCCTAACCATTCTATGATTCTATGATTCTATGATCTTCACTATTTCACATGCCATGGTGCCATAGTATTATAGGCCCTTGCAACAGGCTTTCTGTCTAGCTAATATGCTTTATACAAACCATAATATAGTCCCCAAAACACAACTGAATTGAGTAATGAGATAAACATACACAGTAATTTATTTATTTATTTATTTTTCTATTTATTTATTTCTTTTTCTTCAATAGAGACAATGCATATCTACCCTACAGGAGCCCATGAACCCTCAGATGAACCACAGGCATCATCTTATCATGGACTGCATGACACAGGACAGGACCAAAGTTCACCAAATGATTTTATAATGAATCTGCAAGACAGTTTTTTGCTATTGCAGGTTGCTGGGTCCATTGAAATTTCAGAAAGCATCATAACACTAAATGCAAGCTGATTTTTTGTAAAAGCGTCTTTGATTTTCTCCAAGCCTCCAAACTCCATGGTACAATGAAAAAAAATAGGATAAGAAAATAATTAAATATAATACATCCTAAAATTTTAATAATGTAATAAATTTAAGATAAATCTGTAATTATTTGAGTTAGGGTTACTGGGGTTAGAAATGTCAATGACTGAGAGAACTGAATCAACAGCACTAAAAGAAGGCAACTGCCAATATACTTACAATTCTAAAAGAATTGTGAGAATTTTGAATACAGCTGGACAATGTTGCATTATAGACAGTCAATTTACTTTAGAGTTTTATGTAATTAATATATTTTTTATGGTGAACTTTGTTCTACCCCACTTAAAATGAATTAAATGACTTAACTGTATTTTCTACAATGGATTCCAAGACAGAAAATTAGTCTTTGCTGAAGTGCTTGTAAAGAATTTCAAAGTTCCCTTGGACCATTCACCTTTAAGGCAGATAATATAAAAATGAATAAATAAATACTGACATTAAATGGAAGCGGATGGGAAAGAATTTTTGTGGCAAAAAGATCTCTACAGCCAAGGGGCAAGGCAGGTCAAACCAAAACTATCATCACTACAATAAAAGAATCCTGATATATTCTCCTAATATAGAGCTAATGTCTTGCCATAGCGGTGACCTTTGTGACCTTGGCAAGATCTGCAATTTCTCCTGAGAACCCTGTGTTGACTTATAACCTTGCTGAGACACACAGGAACATATAAATAACACAGATGTGCTATCAGTTAGAAACAGAAACTTCTTTTGGATCTTTTCAAATCCCATAGCTCATTTCTAAGGAACAAAAATGAAATAAACACATTTTGTATGACACAGAAATGTCTCAATAATAAGAAGGAAAACATCAGCAAATGTCACGCGCTGAATGTAAGGGGACACTATGTGGAGCTGTGGACATTATTACATAAAACATATGCGTATCACCAGCTGCACTTTTGAGCATTACATCTCCAAAGTCATAAAGCACTTCTTTAGAATGACAATGTCATGAGTCATTGCACAGGCTTTTGCCTTTGAATACTCAACTGCTTGGGAAAAGTTCAGTTGATTTTTCACTATTTCCTGAATCATTCAAGAATCAGACAGATTTCTTTTAAAGACTCTTCTCCATGGTCTATAACCATAGTTAGGTTTTAGGGGTAAAGAGTGTAATCCTTACTATGAAGACAATAGTACACATATTTACATGAATTGTGTATGAGAAGGTGCATAGGAGGCTCCTCTTTAGAGTTTAATAGGTAAGTAAGTGTTAAAAAAAATGCCCAGTATGTCTTAAAGCATAAGGGTACCTCTAGAGTGTGACTAAAAGCGTAAGATATTAAAATCAGTTGATTAAGAAATCATTTGTGTTCCCCTTCTGTTGACAAGATATATATATCGATTTTCACTTAAGCAGAGACATGACAATCACATATGATGTATACCTTGCTAGTAAGACACACAGGTACAGGCGAGTAAAAAGAAAAAACAATTAAGGTGATTCAAATGAAAAGCAGGTTCCTGCTGCTGCTTTACTAGTCAACTTTATGCAGCCAACTTTATCCTGTTATTAAAGCAAGATTTCATAAGTGGAGGGCCTGATATTTTTAAATTGTATGTAAATACAATCCATACTGTAGAACTCCAGCATATATATATATATATAAATATACATTTTCAAAGGCCCTTGAAGACTTTAGCCTTTATCAATTTAAAGTGGCTATTCTCCAAACTATTAACTGGCTTCCAAATTACTTGTATAACTCACATTTTTAAAGGGACAAAAAAAGCCCATAAAACTTCAGTACATACGACAGCACAATATGTATTTTTATATGTAAAACCTATTCATTATGGAGTGAAAATAACATGCTTCAGGATTCTGAACTTGTGATTAATGTACTTCTTGTTTGCATCAGCTTCACTTCATGCCTCACTACACACTCAAGGTGTCCATTAATCAGCACTGCCGCATAGTCTGTCGTATCTTGTTGCTTAAATAACACAATCACTCATGGTGGGACTACACCAGATTTTTTGACTCAGCTTTAGAACTTCTTAAGTGGCTTTTGCAAGACATTTTATCATCACTTTAGCAGTTTCACAGACACAGGAATGTCTCATGTAGAAGTAGAGCAAACAAAATCTTTTTAATGTGTGGATATCCTTGCTCTCCATTTGAGGAGTTTTATTCAACATACTATACAGTGAATTATGGTAGCTTAATTTGAGATTTTCAGATGCAGTAGGATGGTACTGGAATTACATGGTTGTAATTTAAAATAAATTGTGATCTCTTTGTCACAATGGATGACAGCAATATCAAAATGAATTTAATGAAAAGAAGAAAATATATGTATTTTGAAGAAAATATATAAAACATCTAAAATGAGAAACTTAAATCTCAAATACATTCTGTCAAATACTATTTGGGAAAAAATTAAGTATTTTCTTTTAATGACAGTCACATTTAGTGCAAAAAATCATAGGAACCCACAATTTCTTATTGCATTGATTTCTGACTTTTCTAAGGAAGCATACGTTGCAGTGCCAAAGGAACCAATGTTTCTTCCCAAAAAGGACTTAATTTTTTTTCTTTTTACATGAGGAAAGCAATGTTTTTATTAAAACAAAGAAATATATTGGTAAAAGCAAGGGAAAAAAAATAGAATAGCTCCAGCTGGAATAGAAGAGACTATTTCAGTTGGAAGGGACCTAAAACGATCATTTAGTCCAACTGCCTGACCAGTTCAGGGCTGACCAAAAGTTAAAGAATCTAATACAAAGTTAATAATAAACTTAAAGTACATAATAACATATTAAAGGCATTGCCCAAATGGCTCTTAAACACCAACAGGTTGACCACCTCTCTAGGAAGCCTGTTCCAGTGTTTGACTACTCTCTCGGTAAAAAAATGCTTCAGTCCAGTCTGAACCTCCCCTGACACAGCTTTGAACAATTCCCATGAACCCTATCACTGATCCCAGGAGATCAGCACCTCCCTCTTCATCTTCTCAGGAAGCTGTAGAGAGTAATGAGGTCACACCTCAGCCTCCTTTTCTCCAAACAAGACAAGCCCAGAGTTCTTAGCTACTCCTCACAGGACATGCCTTCCAGCCCTTTCACCAGCTTTGTTGCTCTTGTCTGGATGCATTCAAAGACCTTCACATCCTTCTTAGATTGTGGGGCCCAAAACTGCCCACAGTACTCAAGGTGCGGCTGCCCCAGTGCTGAATACAGTGGGATACTATTATCTTTGGACCAACTAAATCTGGAAATTAATTCTTATTCTAAGTTAAAACATTGTGAAGTGTTCTATCTCTTTGAATGCTAGCAGAGAGAACTACTAGTATCTAGATTTATGTTGCTGATATAGCAAAAGGTCTGTTTATAATATGCATATAAAAGCTGAAAAAAATTGTGCACAGCTTTTAAGAAGGCAATTAATTTATGTAATTATTTCTGTTTCTAGACTTTTAAAAAATATATAATGGTATGTTTGTGGAAATTACAAACCTCAGAGCGAGTGGCAATATATGATAGGAACAGTCGCTGTAATGTGGGTTAAAAAAAAACCCCACAAAAGTCTACCTGAAAACAACAAAACTCTGTATGTAAGACTAAACTTGACACATTTTTCTTTTTTTTTTTTTTTTATTTTGTAGAGTTCGGACTCAAGAATTCTTAATTTTCTTAGAGTGAATCTCAGGAACATACTGGTTTACCTAAAAAGGGAAAATAGGTAGAAGTCAACATTTTTCAGAACCACCACTTCAACAAGAATAAAGACATTTAAGCAAAAGAGAAAGGAGGACAGGAATTCCCCAACTATAAACCAAAGCAGTAAAAAATGAGAGATTTTTTAAAGTGGAATGATTAACTGCAATTATGCTCTACTTGGATTCAGAAGCAGTACTCCACATTCATTATTTATTTCCCAGTACTGAATTGAGATTAATAAATGGAGCATATGCTTCACACCAAGGATATGTAATAAATTCCTACACCCTGCATGATTTTGTCACTGAAAGAGAACTTAGAAGACAGAAATTTACATGTTGAAAGGTATTCTACTATAGTTTTAATAGAAAAACAATGTCTTTGCTATTTTGCATACAGAAACACAAAATCCCACACTTGCCAGCTTCAGAAAGCTGATCTCCAGGTGGGTCGTGGGTCATTGCCACCTTATACTCAGATCTTCCCACCAAGACAGTTTCATGATAATGTGTTCTGTTGCTTGGCTATGTTTTTCAGATGAGGAACTGATGCAGAAAAAGATTTGAGCCCAAATTCAGCCTGTATTATGCTCTATACCACCAGTTTCTTCTGACCTCAGTAAAGTAAGTAAATCAGAGAACAATTATAATACATTATTTGCTCAAGATCCCTTGAAAATCTGGTGAGATTTGAAACAGACCTTATTACCAGGCTTCTAAATGAATCCTAAACTTAAAGATTGCCAAGTAGGATTTTAGTCTTTTCCTAGGTTGATATAAATGCCATTGTTTATCTGTTTCAATTAAATTAATTCTCTAAAAATCTATTTCTTGAGATTAAGATATTAAAATAAATAATTAATTTATATATTAACAAACACTCTACCATGTCCAAGGCTTAGATGGATATTTCTCCAGGCTTTTGTACAAAATTTATCTGAACATGAATAGATTTATATAACTGGGAAATCTACATAAAACAGAGAACTCTAAAAAAAAATTATATTATAAATTAAAATTTATTCATTTAGTGTTCAGACTCCAGAAAGCATTTGTATACCATTGTTATAGGATGAGGTTCGTGTGCACAGCATGCAAATAATTTTTTTAACACATGGACCATGACAGATATGTAGCATATTATTTCCATAAGGATTCTTTATCCAAAAAGAAGAAGAAAATACATGGTTACAGTACACGTGGTAAAGCATACAAACCAGAGTATATTTTGAGTAAGTAAAAGTAACTGCTTTGTGAACAGTCAACAGACTCAAAATAGCCTATTCGAAGCAATTTTTTTGAATATTTATGATTTATGACTTGCAAGATGAACAACTTCTGCACAAACTGTTCATAGATTATTCAACCAGTTTGAATAGTGAGTATCCTCTTTAACAAACCTTTTCTTCCTTTAGGATATGGTTTTCTTTCCTCAATTAGTGGGAGTTATGAGTCGTAAGGTGTTTATAGCACCTATACTCCCATCAAATATAAAATTATTTAGCTGGGTTGCTAAGGCAGAGAGAATAAAAGACATAACAGTTCAAACCTGCATCTTTATTGTGGGTGGATATAAACACAGCACAATGACAAAAAGGAAGGATATACAGTAGAGAATAACATAAGTCTACGACTAACAGAATACATTTTTACAAAATAGTTTAACAAAATCTTTATTTCATATTCTTGGCTTGTTTTTTTTTAGAGTAAAAATAAAAAGAAATTATAGATATCTTTTCAGAAATAGACACAAGTTTAACAGTCACCAAAGAGAGTGTATGAGAGAGATTTTCTGTGGTCTGTGGGTAAGGAGATCCAGGCTCCCAAGTTAGCAAAGGGAAGTAGCATTCATTTAAAAAAAAAAAAGAAAAAAAAAAATCCTTTTTTAAGGTGTGCAGGATCATATCAAAGCTATACAAACCAGCTCGTGTCTATCTCTTTCCTCTCAGATCACCATAACAAGCAAAATTAATGTTTGATTTCTTTAATTACAAAAATCTATATAGATTATAATGGCTGAACACAAGGAAATGCCAATATTTCATACAGCTCTCTTGCACATAAGCATTATAATACATGATGTTTATGCTCTCTTTAAGCCAAAGCACTTCCAGCGTACTGGAAGAATGGGCTCAGGGTAAAGAAATAAAGATACATATAAATGGTGTTAGTCAAAAGAATACTTAATTTTCTCTAGATATTGAGACCTACAGAGAATAAAGCAGAACTTCAGAAGCAAAAGTTTAAATCTCCAATTTTAAGTCAATAGCACCAAAACCAAAACCAAAATAAAATTCAATCTAATTCCTGCCTCAGGTACAGGTTTTCTATGAATTCTTATGAAGTTACATGACAAGCCTCTTGTCACTAGTTTTTGTCAAGGATTTAGTTCTCTTTTTTGATGTCCTACACAAGCCCAAAGCTTAAGATACACATAGTGGTAAGCACTCACACCTATAACTGATGTAAATGGGAGAGTGGGTACCTAGTAAAGGTAACAGCCCATATTATCGTGTGGCTGGATGCCAGCAGATTTAAGATGTGCTGCATAACCAGGACTACAGAAGAAATTATTCAGGCTAGTCCTTTTTTTTGGTGAAATGTTGTCCTACAGCAGAGAACATAACCATGCAGGAAAGTTGGACTAGATGACCTTTAAAGGTCCCTTCCAACCCAAACTATTCTATGATTCTAAGATTCTATGATAACTGACACAGCAGGGTTACCACAGTTTGGAATTCCAGGAAGCAAAATAACTACCTGTATCGTATAGCATTTCAATGAATATCAGTAAATACAGTGAGATTGCCTTGAAAAGATGTCGGTAAAGGATGTACCAGTCTCAGGTCCAGGTTGCTACCTACTCATTATATTGAAGTTATCATGGGTCCTATGGGATTCAGGAAATTGCAGGCTATCATAAAAGACTTACGAAAGTATTGGGGGATGTTGCCTGGGTAACTAAAATTCTAGCCTCCTCTAATTAAAGTGTTTAACTTACTTTCTTAAGAGATTCTTTTTTAAGAATCTTGTTGGCATAATGATCTACCTCATTAAATTGTTTCCATGCCAGTGTGACTGAACTCTTGTCAACAGAGTCAAAGAAAAGCAAAACTGGCTCAGTGAGGTGAAGAATCAGGAGTAACATGCATAAAATTGTCACACTGAACTTTCATCTTGTCAGGCTTCTTTCTTGATAATATTTATATAATTGTGCTTATCTAGATACACAAGTGGGAATTAAGATTTGAAAGGAATAGTCTGAAACTGCTAGGATTTTCTTTGAAATTTTGGAGGGGTTGGGGCATGGAACGATCTTTGTTTAGGTTTTTTTCCCTCTTTAAAATAACCTGCCAACTTCTGGAACTCATTATATACAAATAATGCATCTAAGAAGCACAGTGCCCAGTGAGTACTTCAAAATGGGATTTGCTCCTAAAAATACAGTGTATTGAAGATGAGGAAGTTGTATCAGGTATTTCTTATGCAGTTCCAGGAAAAGGCTAAAAATATTATTTCCTCAAGATCTCATAGCTGAATAAAATTAAGAGGATATCTACTACTGAGTAGCATTTATCATCTTGAACAAATTAATTTCTGAAGTGCATATTATCATTTACTTTAAAAAAACAGAGTCAGTACTTGAAAACATAAGCATATTTCCCTCTGTTTGTCCAAACAGATCAGTTAACATGTGAAAACCAAAGGACAAAACTCCATGTTTTCACAGCTATATCCAAATTCACATTACCAATTTCTACCTGCCTAAGCATCAGACCCGCATTACTGTCCTGGTTCTGGCTAGGATAGAATTAATATTCACCTGAGCTGGGTGGAGAACTGGAGCTGGTAGCCCCTATGGCTAGGGCACCCAGCTGGGATAGTTAACTAATTAGCTAACAGCTGGGGTTAATTTACCCAAATTAGCCAAAGGGCTAGTCCATCCCATCTGACATCATTCTCAGTATATAAGTGAGGAGGGTGCTGAGGGGAGCCTCCTGCTATTTGGAAGAAAGTAGGTGTGGAGATTTGTTGTAAGCCTTTATATGGTATTTGTAGTCCATCACTGTTTTTTTTTTTTTTTTTTTTTCTTTGTTTACCAGTTCTCCCTTCTGTGCCACTGGAGAGGGGGGGAGTGAGAGAGAGACTGCGTAGTCTGCTCCTGATTGGGGCTGAACTACGACAATTATGCTCAAGCAAGTCATCCAGTTCCACGTGTTGGATGTCTGCCTTTTTCCTGGAAATATTTCAACATGCTTTGGGTCAGAAAAGGAGTAAGTGTAGCTACAGATGTTCTTAGTGAGTGTAGCTACTAAAAGTGCTCAGGCTGTTGCTTGCACTGAAGCCAAGTGGCATTGAAAGGCCTGCATATGTAACCTACAGCTCTCATCTTCTAAAGGAGAGCAGCTGCATGAAGACAGTCCTCTGGAAATTGTTCATTTTCCATTCTATCTCCCACACTGTATTCAGGAATTCTTTAGGAAAATACTGGTTGGTCTGGACCAAGAGAGCACTAGGCACACGTGGAGCAATTTAATATTATAAATAATAATATTACAGTACCTATCAAGTTCTCTTGATGACTTTTTTTTTACAAGAATAACCATAAACTGTATTGCTATGATAATACAGTTTACAGGTTTGAGTGCATACAAGAAGTTGAAGACCCTACTACCAGTAAATATTTAAAAGAGTTATATTGTAAAATGTGTTATAGATACATAATCTTGCATTATGAGTTCCAGCAGTTCAGACATCTGAACACTTTATTGTATGGAGAAAAGTTACAGTAAGAAGAGAGGTGCAATCTGGACATATGACCATATGCAGTATTGGTTAAGAACAACCCATAAAATGTTACTATGTGGTTTTTGTTGTTTTCCTCCTTCATTGTTTTGCAGGGTTATGAAATTGCATAAACATCTTCTCAGACTCTATAATAAGGCAGACAGGTAAATGTCCTTTTCTTATCCTCTTGAAGAGACTTCTCAATATTGTTATAGGACACAATAGGCTATATTGAATGGATGAATACCATCAGGATTTCAGCAGTTATATACAGGCACAGAAGCAGACAGAAATACAGAAGAGAGACCTTGATTCCTGGGCAAGACAATACCATCTTTTTGTGAAAATGGCTTATGATAGAAAAACCACGTGTCAATATTTATCCACAATATAGCAAGACTTGTTTATAGCTTCCATCTATCAAAACACTTTGAAACTAGAAAAAGAGACAGAAACCTCGCTTTGATGAGTTTTCAGTTTGTTTTGTGTACCTTAAATATGTCTTAATTTAATATATTCTCCACATGACTACCAGAAATTCTTACTTTAGATTTTGTAATCTCAGTTGGAAAGATACTCCAGAGATAGTAAGATAACTGTATTTTTTAACTTTTCTACAGTTACGTAGTTTACTTGAATTCTATGACACTTAAATCCATTTACTGGATTTAAACAATGCTTCAAACTCTTTTGCATAATAGGAGAAAATTTAGAAGATGAAAGATTTTGTAATTTTAATGTACAAAATTTCAAGCTTGAAGATCTACTAAAAAAGAAACTCAAAAGTGACAGACTGTCAGTGTGTGAAAGACTCTGGGAAGGCAAAATGCATAGAGGAAATTAATCAGAATGTACAAAACAAAAAGGGTACTTAAACCCTATTGTTCTGCTCTCAAAGTTAAAATGTGTAAGTTGAAACTAGACATGGAGGAAAAGAAAAGAAATATACAGACTAAGTGGACTGCATCAGATAACCTGAATCAATGCAAAGTGCATTTGCATCAGTAAAAGACATGCATAACACAAATGCTACTAAAAATAAATTCTAATTTTATGATCATTTTATTCCCTTGTCCTTCAGCTAGTTCATGTTCAAACACAAAAGGAAGAAAGAAAGAAATGCAGGTATATACAGAGGTGCTTCCATGATCCTAACTATTGTCATAACTGTATTCCCATCAGACGTTATTGGTAAGCAAGCTAATCCATACATATTTTTACTGCTTTCCTTCACTGGTTTACTGCATTACTCCCATACTGCATTACTCCTCCAGTTTTTTTCCTCTCGCTTACTGAAGTTCCTATGAAATAGTCATTATTGGTCACTCTTTTCATTGGATGAGTGGGTAGATGTGATAGTATTCCTGAGATGCGATGTTAAACATAGCCTATTTAATTTGGACCTGTACTAACTAAAATATCTGTAAAAGCACAGTGTGGCTTTCGTCAACGCTGCCTGCAAAATTAAATCAAAAGACTGTGTTTCAAAAACAACATGTGGGAAGGTGGAAGGGGGAAGTGAGGGAGACAGACCATGAAAAGAAAGAGTTCTCTTAACACTCAGTTTAAGAACTTATTTCACCTGCTGAGTGTTCCAAAATGCCTTGTCATCATGGGTACTTTTTCCCTTCCCAATGACAGATATAATGCTGACAAAGTTGTAAGAGATGGAAATGCGAGTGCTGTGTGTTCCCCAGCTAAAGCTTACTGCAAAGTAGTCATTGGTATTTTGCAGTCAGAGGCTGCCGAGAAAACATAAAACAGTCTGAGTCTCTGGCTAGAGCTCACTGGTTATTAATTATATTTCAGGGAAGTATATTCATGGCAGCAACTGAACCTGGGTGTGGCAATAAGATGAGAATTCCTTTCCTCCAAACCCTGCCCCAGATGTACTAAGACACCTATTAGAGCACCAAAACCACTGTGTGATTAATTCTAGGCTGCACTAGATCAGTGTCTTATGTTGATTAAGTCACTACAAATCTAGAATAACTCTACAGAAGTTACACTTCACTGCAACTGAGATGAGAATCTGTCTTCCCACATGTAATCCTTGATTCTCAGCTCATGACAGCAGTGTCACATTAGGAATGTTGGGTTTTGGGGTTTTTTTTGGTTTTTTTTTGTTTTTTTTTAAATAACTGCAACATGATAGAATCAGAATATGGAGCTTGACATAGTCTCTCTTTTTGCTTAAGCCCCTTGAATCACTTGAGCCTGTACTTCTGGAAAGTAAGTTCCAGGAGACTATGCAAATTTCAAATCAATAAGTTTTCATGTGAATGTTGTAGTTTAGCCCTGCTCAGGACCAAGCTACATAGTTTCTCTCTCACTCTCCCCACCCTCTAAGGGAATAGGGAAGGGATAACATAACAAAAAGACTGGAGGTTTGAGATAAGGACGGGGAGAGATAATTAAATTTACTGTTTGGGGGGAAAAAACAGAATCAACTTGGGGAAAACTATTTATTTATTATCATTATTAAAACCAAAGCAGGATAATGAGGAAGAAAACAAAAACAACTTCACCCCACCCTTTCCTCTTCCCAAGCTTAACTTCAATTATCTCTACCTGCTTCCCCCACCCTGAGAGGCACAGAGGGGTAGAGGGAATGGGGGAATGGGGGTTACAGTCAGTTCATCACATGTCGCTTTTCCACAGCTCTTTCCTCCTCAGGGGAAGAACTCCTCACATTCCTCCCCTGCTCCATCGTGGGGTTGTTCCCATGGGCCATAGTCCTTTGTGAAACTGCTCCAGCAAGGGTCATTTCTTCCATGGGGTGCAGTCCCTTCAGAACAGCTGCCCCAGCGGGCCCTCCATGGGCCATAGCCTCCTTCAGGCATCTGCTTGCCCTGGTGTGGGCTCCTCCACGGGCTGCATGCGGATCTCTGCCCCTCTGTGGGCCTCCATGGGCTGCAGGGGGACAACCTGCTCCACCATGGGCTGCACCACAGGCTGCAGGGGAATCTTGGCTAGGAGCTGCATTACTCCTCCCCCTCCTTCTTCACTGACCTTGGCATCTGCAGCCGTTCCTCTCACAAAAAATTCTTCACAACAGGCAGGCAGACGCCTCTCTGGTTCTCTTCACATCTCATCTCCTCTCCACTTCTTGCAGCAGGGCTGGGCTGAGTCAGGCCCGGATGGCTGCTCAGCGGGAGGCCAGAGGGTGAGGCCTGCAAGGCCCACAAGGCTCATGCCTCCTCTCTTCCTCCCACTTCTTCGTATCATTTTTTTTTTAAATTTATTTTCCCCCTTCTTAAATACATTATCACTGAACATTCTGGCACCAATTGGCTCAGCCCTGGACAGCAGAGGGCACTCCCTAGACCCAGCTGAATCCACTGGACAAAGGGAAAACTTCTAGCAGCTTCTTGAGAAGCTGCCATTGTAGCCCCTCCCCCACTATACAAAACCAACACAGTGAACAATAAACTTAACCACTTGATTTCCTATAAATTTGTTTTCTATACTTTTCTCTGAAATAAACCAAGCTATATTAATTTTTCTTTCTTTCTTTTTCCTATTTTTTCTCTAGTTTGCACCAAATATAATAATTTTAGCCCGAAACCTACCTCTCTGTATTGTACTCTGAGTACTGGCAGAATGAGTCAGCGCATGTTCTGCCATTCTCCAAGCCCTGTGCGTGTTGCTGAACAGCCAGCAGATCAAACAGAAAATATAACTATCATCAAGTCCATTTTACAGCATTCTTTCAACAGGAGTGAGAATTTATTCTCTAACCAGTGATTTTTATTAAGACGCTGAAAATTCAGACTTTTGAAACCTCTAGCCTTCAGCTATACTTGCTGAAACTCATCAAGGCTTTTCTGCATTATTCAAGGTAACTGGCAGAGAGCAGTCATTTCTGTCTTCCCTTAGTTTGTTCCTGGTTTACCCTTCTGTGTGAAGGTGTATGCTAATTCATTAGTAACTTTATCTTCCTGGACCTGTATAACATCTTGCCAATTCATTAACAGAAGTGTGAGATTAGTACTTCTAGGAGTCCACTTCTTCATGCTACAGCATGATCCTGTGGGCACACACTATTTATTAGCTTCTTCTCATGCCTTAAAGTGAAAAAAGTGTTTATAGTCAAATTTCCTTTCTTTTTCCTGGACTTATTAACAGCTCACAAAGAATATAAAAACATATCCAAACAAAAACACAGCTCTATTCAGCAACACCTCTAAATGAAATCAGGATAAAGAACAAAGTATTGAATCAGTAAAGTGATGAAGTTTTCCCCTAGCAGGCAAATTTTCAGACATTCCTTGCCTCATTACTTTCCGTTTCTCTCAGTTTTAGATACCTAAACTTTCCTCCTATAAAGGGGAAAGAATCTTATTTAAAAAAGTGTATCATGCCTCTCCTCCTCCATGCAAAGCTATAAAACTTTGCACTTTCCTCTCTGCTTTGGAAATGTGTGGTATTGCTTTTTCAGTAGCCTCCTTTCAATTTGCTGAACCACTTCTTCAAGGCAACTTCAGCTTTGCTGTGAACAACATAATTTCATTTACAATTGTGGCTAGTTACTCAGCGTGGCTCAGTCAAAGGAGACTGGTTGTCTATGACTTAATACTTTTTGATTGCCAGAGGTTAAGCTTTAAAAAAAAAAAAAAAAATCTTCAAAAGGGAGACATAAGCACCCTTCAAAACAAAATAGTGAGATAGGTTACTGGCTTATTTATGATCTTCTCACAAATCTGAAAACTGACTTCAAAAGACTTGACTTTAATTCTCACTTATTCATTTACATAAGAGTCTAAGTGAGAATTAGGCCCTTTATGTCAGTACCACGGGTGATTTTGTTCTCTTAGGTTTTCTAAGCATTCAAATCTGGAGAATTTAAAAATACTAAAGAAAAAAAATCCTTACAAACATATACAGACAGTAAGTGCAAGGAAGTAAACAAGAGTAAAAAATGTATTACAGATGTTTAAAGGAATGTCAGTGGATCTCTCTTTCTTCATCTCTCTGGTGTTCAGAAATAATCAGCTTCCCTGAGAGAGATATGTGGTTTTATATAAGAAACAATAGGGATCTTGTCTCATCTCATGTACAAATGTAACTTAAGGTTATCATGTTTTATATATTTCACTTCTAAACTGTGTTGTGGTTGTAGGGCTGTCAGCTTCTTTATCATAAACAGCAAATACAATTTTTCTCATCCAAGTAGTAGCATTTATGAGAACTGAAACCTTCACCTTGCTCACTCACAACTGATCTTTCATAAAAAGTTATCTATGCATCATTCTCAAGTACAGCCAAACTTTTATTCTGTTTAAGAATACATTACTCTGTGGTTCCTCCTATGAATGCACAGAAAAAAAAAAAATCAGACCTTTGCTGACACTTTGGTCTATATAATCCACGCACAGAACATATCCTATGCTGTGTAAAATGAACTGTGTAAGCATCCTCAGGGAAATGAGGGCATGTTTATTGCTCTCTATGCATTTTTTAAAGTTAGTGGTACAGATCTACAGACAGGATACAAAACAAAGAATGACTTATTGTGTTCCAATGTAATGCAAGAAAAATTATTAAACATGAAAAAGCAAAAGCATTTTGAGATTCCACTTAGTGGATTCAGAAACTTTCTCCCTCAACTGTTTTAATTTGCTTATATTAACTATGGAATGTATAATTCAATCTCTTCTAGTCATTAGATACAAATTTTGTCCAAAAAAAGATGAGAAAATGAACTGATGCCTTGATTTTGCATCAGAAACATGAATTTATACCACATCTAATTCTAGGCTGTAGGTCTGAATCATCCATGTACATTTCTGTACTTGGTGTTCACGTAAACAGAAAATTGCTTTTAAATTTTAGAGGCAGCCAAGATATCTAATATGAACTATTCTGAGGGATCTTTACCATGAGTTTTATTTTGAATGAGTTTAAAAGTGTGATTTTAAAATAAAAAAAAAAAAAAAACATAGGTACACCTAACTGTTAACCTAAGAATGTACTCTGTGTTTCTCCTCAGTCTCTCTGACACTCAGAATTTAGCATTCTTTCCTGATGATATTTACGTTCATAATATCAAACATGCATAATCCAAGTTTTTCAGAATTGAATCATCTTTCATCTAAATTTGCCAGTTTACCAGATGTATAAATGTATTGGGTTTGTGTGGCAAGATTTTGGTGGTCGGGGGAGCGACAAGGATGGCTTCCCTCGTGTCCGATAGAGCCAATGCCAGCCCGCTCCAAGACAGACTTGCTGCTGGCCAAGGCTGAGCCCATCAGCAATATTGGCAGTGCCTCTGGGATAACATATTTAAGAAGAGGAAAAAAAAACCCAAAACTGCACAACTACAGCCAAAGGAGTGAGAATATGTGAGAGAAACAACTCTGCAGACACCAAGGTCAGTGAAGAAGGAGGGGAGAAGGTGCACCACACACTGGAACAGAGATTCCCCTGCAGCCCGTGATGCAGCCCACGGTGAGGCTGGCTGTCCCCCTGCAGCCCATGGAGGCCCATGGAGGAGCAGAGATCCACCTGCAGCCTGTGGAGGACCGCAGATTGGGGCAGGTGGATGTGACCTGAAAGAGGCTGTGACCCCATGGGTGAAGAACTGCAGCCCATGGAAGGGACTCATATTGGAGAAGTTAATGGAAGACTCTCTCCCTTGGGAGGGAACCCGCGCTGGAGCAGGAGTCCTCCCCCTGAGGAAGAAGGAGCAGTAGAGACAATAAGTGATGAACTGACTGCATTCCCCCATTCCCCATTCCCCTGCTCCACTGGTGGGGAGGAGGTAGAGAAAATTAGGAGTCAAGTTAAGCTGTGGAAGAAGGGAGAGCTGGGGGGAAGGTGTTTTTTAATTGGTAATAAATTAAACTAGTTTCCCTAAGTTGAGTCTGATTTGCAGATGATGGTAATTGCTGAGTGATCTCCCTCCCCTCGTCTTGACCCATGGGCCTTTCACTGTATTTTCTCTTCCATGTCCAGTTGAGGAGGGGAAGTAGTAGAGTGGCCTTGGTGGGCACCTGCTGTCCAGCAGGATCAATCCATCACAATAAATGACTGCACAAACTTAGGATTCCAACAGAAGATATAATTAATTTTTTTTTTTTTTAAAAAAAGCGCACATATATAAACCCAGGAAAATATTGAGGAAAGGATGATCACTCGGGAATGGTATAAAGGAGAAATAATGTCCAGAATATAAAAAAATCCGAGAGTAGTTTAAGTCAGTTGAAAGACAATTTTAAAAAAACAGAGGGAACAAAGCAGTTGCTTAAATCCTAACTTTCATCCTTTTTTTCTATATTCAGTCTTTTCGTATTACTGTTGATTACATACATTATAAAAGATGATGGGTTTGAATGCTTAGGCTTGGAGGAAAGTAAAAAGTGAGTCACTTTAGAACTGCTTTGTTACTCAGTCTAGGACAAGCAATTAAAGAAATTATTTTTTCCTGTTGTTTAGTTTTTGTTTTGTTTTGTTTTTTTTAACTACAATGGTATATGTTTCTGTTTTGAACTTCGTACTGTTAGTGGATCCTTTTAGAAACACAACAATTTTGCATTCTTGCAGTATCACTGAATCAAGCTTTAGGGTTTGATGCCACTGTAATTCCTCTGGTAATGATAGCTCATGTTGCTCAAACACAAGTTTAATGTCTCATCGCACAAGATATCAGAGAAGTGTTGTGTTTATGAAATCCATAGACAACACTACTTTCTTCCTTATCTTTGGTAGGATAAAATGAAAACCTCTTCCTTACTGTTGACACATTTGAGACTTGACCTGTCTGCATCTCTCATTAAATAATATTACGTTTTAGGAAAGGAGACACAAACAACTAATTCAGATATTTCTGAGATGGCACTTTAAAATTCCTATGGATCATTATTAACCCGTTAAATAATAACTATTAAATGATCGTGAATGGTTTCACTCCTGTGTGAGTGAAACCATTCAAATGAAGAGCGTAGTGTGTGGCCACCAAAAGATTTAATTATAAATTTTGCACAGCTGGCGGGAATTTCTTTCAGGCCTTGAATTCTGGCATAACACTAAATTTGAGTATCTCACTTTTCATTTTAGCAGTTTTCAGTTTGCATGAATATGAAGAAAAACTTTGCTAAGTAAAAAAACCCCTAGAACATCAGTAAAGCCAGAAAAAAAATCATTATATGAGAGTTACCTGAGAGGCTAGTTTTAAAGCCGGGGCAGCTTTTACAGAACTGCTAGACTCGTGAGCTTATTTTTCCCTAAAGTCTCAATTTCCATTAAGCTCCTAAGTTTCACTTCTTTTGAAATGAATATTGAAATTGTTGTATACCATAGAACCATAGATGTTCTGTCAAGATGGCTTGATTTTCATTTAAAATATAGTCTTCTTGGGAAAGACTGCCTCCTTCCAGGTTTCTGTTTTGTTTTGTTTTGGTTTTTTTTTTTCCAATGAGGCAGGCAGGAAAGACTGTTCCATTCTCTCATATTCTGTATCAGACAAATTTTAGGAAACAGAAGGGTACAGATAGTATGAAAATAAAAGATGGATCAGGGATCTTGAAGGGATGCAGAAGATGGAGTAGTATGTCAAAAATGAGAAGATATATTGAATGTACACAAAACTGAGGGAGAGATTAAATTTCCAGAAAAAAAAAAAAAAAGAAGGATGAAAGGCATAAAGAGTTGTAAAAAGTTAGGGACAGGGACAGAAAAGGGCAGTTGGGATAGCACTTGTCCCTTCTGAACTGTTAAAAAGTCCACTTTTCTGTATTTACAGAAACACAGACTTGGATATGAACCTGAAATAATCAGCAAAAAGTGGTTGCTTCCTGAAGGCTTAGAAGTTAAAAGGTTTATTTTTCAGTTCCATGATTTAAACCAGTCTCATTTTTCTGTAGGGAAGAAGGGAGGGAAAGCCGTCAAGTTGTTTGACTGCTTGACTTTGGCAGTACTGCCCTTTACACAGGGATGAATTGCACCCTAAACAAACTCAATATGATCTGCAATAAATTATGCTTATTTTTTATGATGTCTTCCTTTACACTCTGGAACACAGTGAATGAGATTCTGCAGTAAACCATGCCAGAAAATACTGTTGTGTGAAAGGGAGAAAAGAACGGAAAAGGAGGAAGGAGGGTGAGGGTAAAGACAGATTAATCTATGACTTTTCAAGCAAGATAGGAAAGAGGGATTTCTAAACTACTTCTAAACTGTATGTTACAAAAATACATTATCTCCACCTCAAAAAAAATCAATGTGGACATCTGAATGCACAACAACAAATTTTGCTTACAGTTAGTCATGTAAAAGAGTGGATTTTCTATATTATGGTAGGCTTTTTTGATCCATAATCTCTGGCAGTTTTTAATTTTGTTTGTTGTTTGTTTGTTTGGGGGGATTTTTTGGTGACTATGCTCTTACATTTAGTCTACCTAAAATCTATTTAGTCACAAAATCTATTTTGTTCCTATTTTTATCTATCTATCTAGGAGAGATTGGTTTAGATTTTGGATGTCATTTGGCTAAACTCAGCTTGAAGCTGTCTGATTTTCAAATGTTTTAATCAATTTCTTGATCTAGATGGCATGCTTTGTGAGTTGATATAATAATTTTGGTGGTGTTGAAGACGTTGTGGAAGAAAGAATTTAAGAGTATTTCCAATAATCTAGAACATTAAAAGAAACCTGGAAAAAAACCCCCTATTTCATTAAATATATTCTCTTTTAGGAAAGAGGACGAGGAGATGCACTGTTGTTGTGGTTTAACCCTAGCTGGCAACTAAGCACCACACAGCCGCTTGCTCACTTCCCTCTCCCTCAGTGGGATGGGAGCAGAATCACAAGGATAGAAGTGAGAAAGAAGCTCATAGGTTGAGATAAAAGGAGTTTAAGAATTTAAAAGATATAATAATAATGTTTTTTTAAAAAAAGTATGGAAAAACCAAAAAAAAAAAAAAAAAAACCAAACCACCAAACAACAACCCAAAGAGAGAGGAAAATATAACCCATTAAAGACAAGTCATGCAGATGAAAATAATTGCTCACCACCAACAGACCGATGCCCAGCCAGTCTCTGAGTAGCAGTCCCCCAACCAACGTCCCCTGCAGTTTCATTGCTGAGCGTGATGTTATATGGCATGGAATATCCCTTTGTCCAGTTGGGGTCAGCTGTTCCAGCTGTGTCCCCTCACAATTTTTTGTGCACCTCCAACCTTCTCACTGGCAGGGCAGTGTGAGGAGTAGAAAAGGCCTTGACACTGTGTAAGAACTGCTCAGCAGTAACTAAAACATCAGTGTGTTATCAACATTGTTTTCAGCACAAATTCAGAACATAGCTCCATACAATCTAGTATGAAGAAATGTAACTCCATCCCAGCCAAAACAAGTACAAGTGTCTTTAGAATTACAATGTGAAGATGATTCAGCACCTCATTGTCATACTACTGTGACGGAAAAGCATCATCATATGTTTAAATGGGAATGTCATTATTTTTAATGGGTCTTCGGTAAAGAAAAATGTAGTACAACAGGAGCTGCTTCGGAGCACAATGGAAAAATCACCAGAAATATAGAAAAACTAACATATGAGGAAAGGTTGAAAGAAACAGAGTTATTTAAACTAAGAAGGAAATATTCTTAAAAGACACATGATCCAATTTTCAGCAAAGTTAGAGCAAGGTAGAAACTGTTCTTTGTAGAATCTCCTTCCCTGGAAGCTTTCAAGAAGATGCTGGACAAACAATAGTCAGGAACATGGATCGGGGCAATCCCAAACACAAATACAGGATAGGAGGAAAATGGATTGAGAGCAGCCCTGAGGAGAAGGACTTGGGAGTGCTAGTGGATGAGAAGCTCAACATGAGTGGTAATGTGTGCTTGCAGCCCAGAAGGCCAACCGCATCCTGGGCTGCATCAAGAGGAGTGTGGCCAGCAGGTCGAGGGAGGTGATTCTCCCTCTCTATTTCTCTCTCATGAGACTCCCACCTGGAGTACTACACCCAGTGCTGCAGCCACCAACACAAGAATGACAAGGACCTACTGTAACGAGTCCAGAGGAGGGCCATGAAGATAATCAGAGGGCTGGGTCACCTCTCCTATGAGGATGAACAGAGAGAGTTGAGGCTGTTCAGACTGGAGAAGGCTCCAGGGAGACCTTGTAGCGGCCTTCCAGTAGCTAAAGGGGGCTTATAAGAAAGATTGGGAGAAACTCTTTAGCAAGGTCTGTTGTGATAGGACAAGGGGTAATAGTTTCAAAATAGAGGGAGGTAGATTCAGGCTGGACATAAGAAAGAAATTTTTTACAATGAGGGTGGTGAGGTACTGTAACAGGTTGCCCAGAGAGGTGGTAGATACCCCATCCCTGGAAACATTCAAGGCTCTTTAGTTGGAGATGTCCCTGTTCCTTGCAGGGGGGTTGGACCTTTAAAGGTCCCTTCCAACTCAAACTACTTTATGATTCTATGGTTCTATCAACCAATTAAATAGAACTGATTCTGGTTTCAAGAAAAACGTTTTATTTACACACTTCTGTACGCTTTTTTTCCTGCTTAATTTTAAATTATTCTACTTTTAAAAATCCCACTTGTTTTGATAACAGATCCTTCAACAGTTCTATTCTATCTACTCCAACTTTTACACAGATATAGACAGTGAAATTCAATTTGGAAATTCATATTTTTAACAAAATCAGTCAATAAATATTCTATACTTATGTTGTAGCTTAATGTGTTTTAATGTAACCTAGTAGCGATTATCCTGAAAAAATCCTGAGATTACCCTTAGAAGTTGCAGGATATGGTATTACTTTCCAATACAGAGTTATCCAATAACTGTGGTTAAAAAATAGTGAGAAAATAAGATCCTACTTTGTACAATAAAATCATAGGGTAAAGGTTTATTTCCTTCTTTTAAACTAGTGCTTTATGAAGAAGGTGAAACACAGAAGGTAAGATAACACAGTAATTGACCTCTGAGACATTATTTTTTAAACTTTATTATTAGAGCACATACTTAATGCACTGTTTATTTGCATAACTGGCCTTTATGTTTACAAACTGTGTATTTTATTTTACATTTTTTAGGATCTATTATTTGAAATCAGTTTGCGTTCTGTTGTAAGCACAACAATATTTGTTTCACTCTTCATAACAGTAAGCATGACAGTATGCTCTGCTGCAAAAAGGATGGAATGTATTTCCATTGCATCCTACGTTTTCCTATAGATTAGCATCACATGTAATACTACTATGCTGTTAAAATAAAAACTTAACCAAATTCTGCTCCATGACATCCAGGTGGTAGGTTTTAATATGCTGTGGATCATATTCATTAATGGGAAAGAGCAGAATATATGCAAAGGCAAAACCACTTTTTGAAACAACAGTTTTTATTCTGAAATGAAGCTGAAAGTGAACATGCAGAGTTACTACAAAAGATCTGAAGATTTTAATACTGAATTTCTTGCTTTTCTGGACTTTATGCATTAAAGTCTTTTTAGTACCACACTTCGGAGATAACAGAAGTTAGACCAATGGGAAAAAAAAAAAAAAGAAAGTGGCAGTAGTAGCTTCAAAATAAGCTGCAGTTATTTGGAAATATCTTCTGCCTTAAACAAGTTTCACAACACTGAACAAACTATTTCTTGGCTTCTAACATAATGTAAGTGATGCTAACAATTGTAGGTAAATTTAATTTCAGATTTAATCATCTGTTTTTAGGATCACTTTGTAGATAGCTTAGTGTGGATTTGCATAAATCTAGGTTACTCCATGACTTATAAATGTCTGAAGAGGACATATGTTAGTGTCGTAGTTCAGCCCTGATCCGGACCAGACTACGCAGTCTCTCTCTCACTCCCCCCACCCTCCGAGAGAACAGGGAGAGATAATTTAAGAAAAGAGAGATAATTTAAGAAAAATGACTCGAGGTTTGAGATAAGGACAGGGAGAAATCCTTACCGTCACAGGCAAAAACAGACTCAACTTGGGGAAAACTATTCATTTATTACTACAACTAGCAGGATAATGAGACAGAGAAACAAGAAAACCTCCTCCACCCCTCCCACTTCCCGAGCTTAACATTATCTACCTT
>WHYT01016827.1:127716-147889 GCA_009806455.1 Tetrax tetrax
GCTGAGTTGGGCCCAGTCGGCCGCCTGGTGAGAGGCCAGAGGGTGAGGCCTGCAAGGCCCCGGAGGCCTGCGCCTCCCCCTCTGGGCCTCTGCCCTTGCTCAGCTTCGTCACATCTTCTCTTCTCTCTTTTTTTTTCCTGTTTTCCCTTAAATACGTTATCGCAGAGACGGGACATTCTGCTCCCAATCGGCTCAGCCTTGGCCAGCAGTGGGTCCGCCCTAGGCCCGTTTGAGTCCACTGAACAAAGGGGAGCAACTTCTAGCAGTTTCCTACAGAAGCTACCACCTTAGGGCCCCCTCACTAAGCAAAACCACTACAGTTAGATTTCACAAGTTTTAAAGTTAGTAGTGGGTATAATTCATTTATTTTTTCAGTGTACTGGGGAAATACTAATGTTCAGTTTTTAAATTATTCTTGTCTTTTTACTCCCTGGCAAGCATTTATGCCTTAAGAATGACAATAATCCCTTTAATAATGAGTGAAAAATTAAAGAAGTAAAATCTACTTAATAACCACTTCTTGCTGTTGACAAACTTTTCACTTTTCCTTCTCTTTAGATGAAAACAACTTAAAACTTTTCTTTAGATGAAAACAACTTAACTTATTTACTTAGGTAACCCCTAGCCCTGAAGAGATAGAGGCACTTACATGGGAAATTCAGTTTTCAGGTGAATTAAATTGTGCTCTGGATTTGCCAGTCTCTGTCTACAGTTTAAAAAAAGGCTCATGTAGCTCTCTTATTCAGCTTCATAAAGTGCCTATTTATAGGTAGTTTAAAATCAGGACCTGCCATAAAGTTAAATAAAATAGAAAAATTTCAGAGAAGAACAAAACAAATTATAAGAAATTAGAGAATTTGTTCCTTGAACACAGATAAATATGCCCCTGAGCATATGGTAAATATGGGCTTGGGAACAGTTAGAATTTTACAGTATTTGAAAGGAGTATATCTACTGAGGAAGAAAATTATTAAGCCTGAAGATCATATAACCAAGAAAAAGGACTCTTAATGTTCAGGTTTAATACAGAAAAAGAGGGAGTTCCTTGTATGAAGTGTATTGGGTTGTAAAGTACTTTATTCAGGAAAGATAGATTGTTTTGAAGTTGTTATTTGTTTTTTTTTGTTTTTGTTTTTTTGAGTTTTTTGGTTTTTTGTTTCTTTTGGTGGGAATGGTGTGGAAAAACAACAGAAGTGGGAGGAATGGAAAAATACTGTTCCCAAAATTCAGTTTACGTCTCAACATAGGCTGTAATATAAAAAGAGCCTTGAGGTGAAACGCAGTTGCTGCTCTCAGGAATGGAGTGCAATTGCCATGGACAAGGCCAGCTCTGCCTGAATGAAATGTACAATATCCTTGAAACAGGGAACAGAGTGCTACAGAGTGCTACAGAGGTACCACGGCTCATCCCTTTTATCAAGATTGGCAAAGATCAGCGCAACTGCTATCAGAGATGATGGATTTCAACTGCTGTCTCAGCAATGGTGGCAAAATCATGCCCTGTAGCTGAACTTTAATCATAGAATCATAGAATGAGCCATGGTGCAAATATCATGAAGGCTGTTTTGTATGCTTCAAGTTAGTATGTTCATGTAATATCAAATCTTGTATTAATTTAGACCTTGATGTATGAGCTTCATTTCTTGTTGCAATCCATCAGATATTTCACAGGGCGAACAACAGAACTGCTGAATATGATAAACATATCAAAGTCAGTGAAGGATTACGATCTGGTATGAATATTGTAAGTGTTTCACATAACAACAGTACAGTTAGAACTGTTTGTCAACACTTTGTTATAAATTACCTGCTCTTGGGAATTACAATAGTATACCTATGTACATGGTTATTCAGGGCTAAAACTGCAGCTCAAAAGCTTTCAAGATTGAGCTTTCTTCTCTAGTTGTCTGTTTCTTCTCCACATTGTCCTTCCTCAGACTTTTAGAAATAGAGATGACCTGATAACTGCCAAATATGTGCAAAAAAATTCTCTTTAACAGTATTTTTTTTTATAGAAGAATATGTGCTTTCTACTAACACCATCCTTGCCAAAATTTGAATAAGTAAAACTGAAAGACTGGTAATACTTTATCACTCCTAATTATCACTGTCACAGCAGTACCGGTGCTTATACAGACAGCAGTGAAGATATAACTCTTCATACTAGGTACATGGTATGTCCGGGTATATGGTGTATCCAGGTAACTTTCTAGTCCCAATATTATACAACTACAGCTAGAGACAGATTCTACCAACTGGCTAGTAAGAGATCTTTTTATAAAAGAAAAGTAGGAAAGAACAAGAGCACAAAGCTGGCAAGCTGACTCTCCCTGTGTCTTCTTCCATAGCTTCCCACTAGGTAACTTGTAACTCTTCAGAGTAATGACTGGTCTTATTCTATGCTCAAAAAGCCTATGGAAGAGCTCAGATCTCTCTTAACCTGCCTTGTCCTTGAAAGCCAATTTATCTGAGACCTGCCTATCAATCAGAGATATGAGTAGGCTGAATCCACAGAATGAGAACAATGGGGAAAAAGAAAACACTACAGAAAAGTGAAGTTCCTACCTGAAATACGTTCATATATACCTCAGAATGTACTCAATTAAACAAAATAAAGGATGAAATTGCAATTCATACAAAGCAGATTTTCTTCATTCAGATTGATTTGGAACTAAAAAGAGATCATATTCTCTTAAACTTTAATCAGAAAATTGACTATGCATTTCAGTATGCTTTTGCAAAGTCAAGAAAAGATTGCAGTTGTTCAAGATTAATTGCTAAGAATGCAATTAAGCTGCCTGAAAGCATATATCTAGTGCCTATGGCTTCCAGCTGCAGTTGTAGGAGCTTACAGGTATTAATTACTATATTCCACCTGCAACACATAGTTGCCCCAAATACCTTAGGTATCTAAAATGGCATTACGCAACCAATAATATGCACCCTTAATATGCAAATAGACATGACTCTGAAAAAAAAAATCAGCAAAAGCATCCATTTCATCAGAAGAGATGTAAATGCTGCATGTGTGCATAAGGGGAGCAGGAAAGACATATATATTAGTTAATACAATATAAGTGGAAAGTGTTTTCGCTGATTATGGAAACAAAAAAAAAGTCAGTGAAGTAAAAGTGTCAATTTGACTAAAGAAAGTAAGATGTGAGGGATATTAGTAATAAAAGTACGCTGAGAACTGATAGAGTGTTAAGTGCAGATGGGCAAATCGTAAATGATGATGGTTGTGACTTAACGCTGAAAATACACCTTTGTGCCATATGCGGATAAATAAGGAAGGTAGGGCCTCACTTATGAAATGTAGGGAATTGACATTACCATATGTAAAATATCTTAATGTTTTGAGGAAAGAGTTGTAATCTCTTTTTTTTTTTTTTTCAAATTAATTGCATTATGTAAAAATATGGTATATAATAGTAAGATTATTTGATCCAGTAGCTTTAACTTTCACTGAGTGTGAGAAATTTTTTCCATCTGAGAAAATTCTGAAGAACTGGAAAACATGAAAGAAAAGTGAGAGTGAGACTTCATAAAAATATTTAAGAAAAATTTCTTAGGAATTAACAGCAGTTAAATATTGTGTAGCATAATGATGAAATCATCACAGAATTAAGATTTTTGTTCAAAAAGAGTCATAGAATCACAGAATAGTTTGGGTTTCAAGGGACCTTTAAAGGTCATCTAGTCCAACCATCCTGCAAGGAGCAGGGATCTCTTCAACCTGATCAGGTTGCTCAGAGCCACATTCAACCTGGCCTTGAGCGTTTCCAGGGATGGGGCATCCACCACCTCTCTGGGCAACCTGTTCCAGTGTTCCACCACCTTCAGTGTAAAACATTTTTCCTTACATTGTCTTAATCTACCTCCCTCTATTTTAAAACCATTACCCCTAGTCCTATCACAACAGGCCCTGCTAAACAGTTTCTCCTCATCTTTCTTTTAAGCCCCCTTTTACGTACTGGAAGAGTGCTACAAGGTCTCCCTGGAGCCTTTTCTTTTCCAGGCTGAACAGCCCCAACTCTCTCAGCCTGGCCTCATAGAAGTGCTCCAGTCCTCACATCATCTTAGTGGCCCTCCTCTGGACGCTCTCCAAGAGGTCCATGTCCTTCTTGTGTTGGGGGCTCCTGAGCTGGATGGAGTACTCCGTTTGGAGTCTCATCAGAGTAGAGTAGAGGGGGAGAATCACCTCCCTCGACCTCCTGGCCATGCTTCTTTCGATGCAGCCCAGGATGTGGTTGGCTTTCTGGGCTGCAAGTGTGCATTGCTGGCTTGTTCTCATTTACACTCATAGAATGGCATATCTGGCTGATAAATACTACTGCCTTGATGTGTACTTCTATTTCTCCAAGGTCTTTGAGTAATGAACTAGATTTTGATTTTAAAATATTACACTATATATGTAGTTATCACAGCACTGACTAGATGTAATTTAAGACTGGCTTATTAATTACATTTCCATATAAATCATCAGAGAAATATCATGATAAGGGAGTTGGGGTTTTTTTTGATAAATTTTTTATCTATGACCTATAAGATATGGTAACTTTCTAGTATGGCTGCTAAATTACACTGGCTGATGGAGGAAGTATTGATAAGTAAAGTTAATAAAACTTTTTTTTTTTCCCCTTTAGTACAGCTAAATGCAACTGATTGCAAATTTTGCATTTGAGAGTAAAGAAGATATATGTTTCTATACAAATGTTATATTGCTTGAAATTAATAATCAGTGCTTCCTGAAAAAAAAGTGTAAAGCAGAACATCAGAAAGTGAGGTATCTTCTTCGTACAGAGATCATGTAAGGAGAACTGCTGCAATTCTGTGTCCAATTCAAGACAGCAAAAAAGTCTATAAAATGGCAGGAATATCACCTGAAGTGATGTCATTAGAGCTTATTAGTAGTGTGAAAAACCTGATAGAAGCTCAGTTGCTTCCACTCAAGTTCCTTGACAGGAACAAGATACTTGTCATCTGCTGCATTTAAGATTTCAAATGAGATACACATCAACTATTGGTGGAACATAAACTTAAAGATATAAGTCTTAAAGAGACTTTATTTAAAAAATGTCGATAGATGACTTGTTCATCAGGAATAAGCAATTAAGAAAAATACCTAATAGTAGAGGATTTTCAGACTTGCTGGCAAAGACAGTGAAATACAATGAGTGGAGGTTTTGGCAGACGTGGTCTTTAAATATAACAGATTTAACCTCAGGGTCACTTTATATTGGGAGAAAAATGGGAACTCACATACTTGAGCACATACAGTTTGTAAGAACTATAATCTACAAGTAAAAGAATATCGCTATTAAAGTATTCCTTACTGTATGGAAAAAGTAATGATTTCTTTGGGGAAAATTTTAGTTAGGTGATGGTACTGAAGAAAGAAATTTCAGTCTACTCAGAACCACAGATGTTTTTAGTAACCAGATGAATATGTAGGACATGAATTACTGTCTAGGAATATATTGAATAATAAAATAGCAAAGATGAAATTATTAAAATAAATATATGTATGTACATCTTAAGAAGCTGTGTAGTAAGAAACATGGGATGTCCTAACATTGCTTAATAGGCCATCTTTCTAGCTGACATTTTGTAATATTTATGTTAGTCCAGAGCTGATAAAAAATTAGTCTTCATTGTCTGCACTGTAAGACTGGTGGGAATGTGAAAGACATAGTTTTCAGGCATTGCAGTTTGAATGAAACCTAGTGCATATTCCTGAGACTTATTAAGCTGCAAAAATATTTAGCAAAATACAATTTTAATTATATTTATGCAAATAAATATAAACATATATATATATATATAAAAATTGGAAGACCATTGTGACTCATTCATTGTGCCAGCTGTACTTTATAAAAAGCTCTGAATTTGAAAACTAGGAAAGTTATAATTTAAACCTAGCCGTTAATAGAATGTATCATTTGAAGTTGTTGATATCATAATAAAAGTTTGATCAGCACTGGCTATAGACTCCTAGAATTAGCATTTACTTAAATTCCAGTTTGGAACTCTGCTGAGACATTCCTTTTAGGACACTCTATTGCACATTAATTATGCTTTTATTCAATGCAGCTTGAACAACTTAAAAAAAAAAAAAACCTACAGTTTTTTCTTTAGATAGTTTTCATCTTGTGTGTGCAATTTGGGAAATCTTTAAATTATACCTCTATTTAAAATGCTTCTAGTATTGCACAATTCTACAGCAATCTTTAATTCTCAATTTAGCAACTCATAAATGCTAAGTCTTTTACTACCACCTCGCCTTATTCCACTAGTTGTCTTCCTGCTCCCAGGAGTAATTAATTCCTGCAGTATGTAAATGCAGACACACAAAAATGTTTACCATTGGAAAATGGTGGACGAGAGGCTCAACATGAGCCGGCAATGCGCCCTTGCGGCTCAGCAGGCCAACCGCATTCTGGGCTGCATCAAGAGGAGCGTGGCCAGCAGGTCGAGAGAGGTGATTCTCCCCCTCTACTCTGCCCTGGTGAGACCCCACCTGGAGTACTGCGTCCAGTTCTGGAGCACCCAACATAAGAAGGACATGGACCAATTGGAGAGGGTCCAGAGGAGGGCCACAAAGATGATGAGAGGGTTGGAGCACCTCTCCTATGAGGACAGGCTGAGAGAGTTGGGGCTGTTCAGCCTGGAGAAGAGGAGGCTCCAGGGAGACCTGATAGTGGTCTTCCAGTACCTCAAGGGGGCCTAGAGGAAAGATGGGGAGAGGTTGTTCAGTAGGGCCTGTTGTGATAGGACAAGGGGTAATGGGTTTAAATTAGAAGGAGGTAGGTTTAGATTAGATATTAGAAAAAAATTTTTTACAATGCGAGTTGTAGAGCACTGGAACAGGTTGCCCAGAGAGGTGGTGGATGTCCCATCCCTGGAAACATTCAAGGCCAGGTTGGATGAGGCTCTGAGCAACCTGATCTAGTCAGGGATGTCCCTGCTTCTTGCAGGGGGGTTGGACTAGATGACCTTTGAAGGTCCCTTCCAACCCTAACCATTCTATGATTCTATGATTCTAAATGTTTGTGATATGCATCTCTTATTCAAACTTTACCTTTTTTACAGACTCCATGTGCATTATCTCTCTTCTCAGTGCTTATGTTTTCTCTTATGCAGTTATACAGCTTACTTGCCAACGTTTAAAAGCAAGCATGCAAAGTTCCTGTCCTTAGTGTGCTTGCAGTAGGCTGCAGCAGCAATTCCTGAACTGGAGTTCCTAGAAATGAGAATCCTTTTAACCATGCCTTTGAATCTGGAAGTGAAATCAATATTAAAAAACTGAACCTGAAGCCAATTAAAACAAAAGGCCAAAAAAATGAAAGAAAGGGAGAAAGAAGAAACAATCTTAAATTAAAAATTTAATTAAAAACTATAATTTAAATTTGTACCACTTTTTAGCATTATGTTGGTCTCTATGCTTTGTCTCAACATCATCCTGTGTTTTTCAAGTGTGGTTTCACACTGAAGAAAGCTTTTGTGCATTGAATGTCATTTACATTAAAACATGAGAAAATATTATGTTCAGCACTCTTTTATAAATAGACTGACAGACGGACAATTTTTTTTAAGCAATAAATACATTAATTCATTTTTAAATCTGTCAATAACAAACATATTGAATGGATTTGTAGAGATATTAATTTATAATACTGATCAATATAAAATTGAATTGAAGACACAAGTAATCATATAATTACAATACAGTTGAAAGGCAATACAGTAGTTCAAAGTTCTGAAAAGTTCTCTAAAGCCATTTAGTGAAAGTAATTCATCAGATATTTTCTCCAAGCAGAATGATGGAGTTCTGTACACAAATAAGAGTATTTCTGTTAAATCAGAACACTGATATAAATGTAATCTACACAAGTGATTCATGTCCATATGAGTTTCACTGAGATATATTCAAATTAAAGATGTGTCAAATTATAATCATCTACCAAAGCAGACTTGCTTCATTATTTGGCTATTTCCGTGCACATATTTCTGTATCACTGAGTAGCTCCTATAACAAATTCTAATTTGTGTTTGTTCTGTGTGATTTACAATTAATTTACTTGAGTGTAACTTCTTTACCCTAGTGGTTAATGCAATTATTCAAAGAAAATTCCATATGTGTATGTATGTTCATTTTCTATTCCAAAACTACTAATTTTTATGTTCTTAATTCCTACTTAGATAATTCTGGGTACCTACTATATTCTATGTGAGCAGCATGACACAGGTAAGATTTGATCAAGTTATGCATTTACTTTTGTACACACACACACACATGCTTATAAATGTATTAAAGACAGGAATGTCTTATCAGAGTCTTATCAGACTTTAAATAGCTGTGTATAGTCCTGAAGGTTTGTACAGAAGACTTCAAAGAGCTTACATGTCATTCTGGATATTTATGTAACATGTTAGCTGCATCTCTTTCTTTTCTAGGTTCGCTCTACATTATGTTTTTAATGAGGAGATAATATGCCTAAGGGACATATTGGTGTCTTACAAAGAGCAGGGAATGGAAGAAATTCTTGATACCTAGAAAATTATTTTGGGAATAATGATTAATAGTATCCAGTTCATAATCTGTACACTGGTATATGTATTTGCATATCAAGATAATCAAAAGCTTTAAAGCTTTCAAAATGCTTAAGGTAATTTACAACAAGATTTAATAGATGCAGTAAATTAAGTCTTATTTCGTGTACTTCTGAATTATTAGGAGAATATGAAGCAGCTTTTAAAAGTGGCAGAACAACTGCAACTTCTTTCAGGTAATTCTCAGACTATCCCCTGGGTATGTCGTTAAACAAAGCAGAACTGACTAAAATAAAATTATAAGTTAAAATTCTTAATTTTTCAGAACATGTTCCAAAGAGTTAAGGCTCCACTGTGTGGTATTTAAATGGCAATAACTTGGACCTTCATCTGAAGGTCCAAGTTCAAATTAAAATCCAAACTCTTCCTGGTCAGCAAACATCTGGATCCTCACTCAGTGTTCATTATTCATGTTCACAAGTCAGCCAAGGCTTCCATGAAAAGAATGTGTCAAAAAAGCAAAATGTTCTAAAATGCGATAAGGAAATCTTTGCTGCAGTTTGTATAGAATGCCAGATGAAGAGCCCTTACTGTTTTAAAGTATGTGAATCAAAATTTATCTTCATAAACCAGGAAAAAATAATTTATTAAAAAAATTTAATGGTTTGATTATTTAATTTTCAGCATCACATTTAGGAATCATTTTTTTTTCTTCACCGCAATTGTAATTTTGAAAAAAAGTTTTTTTCAAAAATCAATGCAATGCAAAACCACAAACTCTACATGTGAATTCATCAGGGAAAATTGAGAAAACTTAAGAAAGGGTAGAGAGGTTTAAAACTTTGCTTAGAGGTGATTTATTTTTTTTTCCGACTAGCTATCTGGAAATAAAAGATTGCATATAAATAGTGGGAAGGATATTAAATAAAATATTCAGAGGATTAGAAGGATATTAGAAGGATATTAAATAAGCCTGAATCTCTTTTCAAACTGGAAGAAAGTTCTCTGAGACTTAAGACTCTTTTGCATGGTTTTGGAATGCATGATGAAACTGAACAGTAACATTAATTGCACATGTGAAGAATTGGATTTCATTGTCCAGCTAAGATGTTAATGACTGCATTAAGGAAGAAAAGAAGAGTTGCTGTGTAGTAAGAGGTGTTAAAACAAGGGAACAGTGCAAAAGACAACTACATAAAACTTGAAATTTTAAAAGAGAGACAATGAAATATACATAAAACTATTTTATCAGGTGAATCACTAAACTAGCACTGAAACCTTTGATATTTGTATCACCTATCTTGAATAAACAAGCATCTAAATGCTACTGAATAAATTGTAAGTATATACTGTCAAAGAATAAGGAAAGAAACCCCTAAAATGAGTCAAAATCAAAAGAAGTTTTCTTATTTAGGTATTTACATCCTTGTAGACAGTTTTCTGATAAAATAAAACATCATCACTTGAAATTGTAATATTAATAATTTCTGCATGAAACATATACGATGTATATTTAGGTACCTTAGGGAATTTTTTTTTTATTTATATGGCATAATAAATATGATGAATATGTCAAAGCTATTGAGATTTTGTTTTGTTTTCGGTCAAATACTTCTTTGCAGTAAAAACACAAATAGCACAATTGATAGTATGTTTGTTAATAAAAATTAATTTTAATCCATTTTAACAAAGGTAATAACAACATACTCAGATTAACAAAAATAAATTAATTTAACTTAGGAACACTTTTTGTATGAGTTTATAAGCTAATAATCAAGTGCCTTTTTAATAAAGAAAATATACAATATTAAATAAAAAAGAGATATTAATTAAGAAATATTAATGTAAATCACAAACTATTCAGTAAAATTTTGTTTCATTATATCATCATAGAGAAGTCTTAGTTATACAATTAGCAAATTAGCAAGTCTTTAAGAGACCAACATGAAAAGTGTTGCCAGATACTGCGCTGAGAAAGTCTCAACAATGAAGTGGGTTAATAAATAAATAAATAAATACATACATACATACATACATACATACTGTAATTGTCAGTAACTAGTCACTGGAACTGTCGGCTGCAATGGAAGTGGTTGTTTCATCTCTGACCTCCTGGCTTTCAATTATGATCAAAACCAGTCTGGATTAGTATATTTTCCTTTTCTTCAGAGCTTAGTCATTATTTTAGAACCCTCATCTTGCCATTGTTATACATGTTTAATAGTTCAGGACACTTTTAAAAACTTTTCATTGAAATACTGTGATTAAAACATTGCTTAATCTTGCAACAAGCACTTCTGCCACAAGAAACCAAAATTTATCATGTCCCAGTTCACATGGGGAAGAGCTAGGTCCTTCAGTGGTCAGCTGCAAATGGTAATTAATGAATCTCTACTTCAGAATAATTTTCTTTATTGTAAAAATAGGAATTCCCAATTATTTTTACTTTGTCTCAGTGGTTCTTTATTTTATTTCTTGTTTATGCTACAATCAATCAAAAATCAATCTTTGAGTTCCTATAGGTAACAGGAGTTCAAATTAGCCTGCAGTGGCTCATGAAGTTGTTGATAATGTAAGCATGGAAGTCATTTGGAAGAATATTAAGATACCATGCATGAAAAGCCACATAAATATGATGATCAGAGTAATAGAAAATCAGATAAATTAAAGAGGGCAAGATCATGCCCTTGGGGACTAATAAGAACTTCTGCTACAAGCTTATTAATTGGAACTGACTAGTGTAAAAAGATTCTGGTTTTCCATCATCCTATGATAGTTTATAAACTTCCAAATAATTCAGTAATGAAAAAGATAAATGTTATCTTGGAATACATAGAGTAGCATACCAGATATAGCTTGTAGCATATCTGGTACAAGCATACCAGATATGTAGCATAAAGTAAAAGCAGAAAATTGTTAATTTTACCTTAAAAATTTCTAGTGAGATCTTATGCATAAAATAAATATTTTAAAAAAAAAGGTTTGTCCTGTACATGCTTGCAGACTAAGAAAAGTTAGTATGATAGAAGAATAAAAAACATATCTTACCAAAGGAGGCAAAAGCTTTTGTCCTATATATTCAAAGGATATCGTTATAATAGAAGAGAAGGAGAAGTAAAGGAAAGGAGGAAACACAAGCTGAGCTTAAAGGATAAATTACTGGCCATTAATACTATTAAACCAGAGGAAGATTCTAAAATAATAAAGCACTGAGGCTCTATAGCAGCCTTTCAGTAGGAGCATCAGGACAAAACAGTAAAGAAAAATTATTTTTAAGAATAATCTTAATATAGCTAGGATCACTAGACTTAATGTAGGACTATTCAACAACCTATGATATACAAGACCTTAAATCTCACTCAGAATTTCTTTTATTGTTCTGTCTAGACTTATGAAAACCATAAATCTCAACTTCATGGGGTTTAATTCCATACTCTAACAAAAAGAAACTCTTAAAATAGCGTTTACCTCTTTGACATGTTCAAAACTAGGCTCACAATCACATTTATCCGTTCCCCAAGTAAACACTGGGTTTTACTGTCCCATGTACTACAGAGACCATAAAGCACCTTACAAACAAACTGAGTCTTCTCTGTTTTGATCAGCAACCAAAGTAACATAGAATTGAATTACAGACTAGATAATTACCTAAAGGGCAGAAGATGATTCTTGTTAGGGGTCAGCTTGAAGTTTACACAGCTACCTCAAGAGAAATATCACCTTTTTTTTTTCCAAATCAAGAGAACCTGACATATTTGTTATTAAAAATAAATTTCTACTTAATTCCATAATACTATTATTAAGTTCACTCTTTGCTATGACATTTTGGCAATATTTGTTCTGTCTTGCAGAATGAAGTCTAGTTCACTGAATGAGTATATATATTTTTCTCTCTGTTATCTGTTGATTTGAGTAACACAACTACAAAAGGGAGGAAACATGTTTTCTTTAATCTTTCTAACTAATGAAAAGAAAAGTATTCAAAAAGCCTATTACTGTTCTTACATCTATCACCATTTCATATGAAGACATGCTTTTTTTTTTTTCTTAAATCAAGTACAGAAACTACCAAATATATCATTCTGATTATTTACTTACCAACCTAATATAATGAGACAGATCAATTTCACACCTAAATCTGGTATCCAACATAAGGTACAATCTATTCTTTACAGGTGTGATAAGGAAAATCCAGTTTCCCAGATTTCACATGTTTGGGCTTTCAAGGTTTTACTAAAATGATTCCTGCGATATTGAATTTGATTTTTTGAGAGCTAACATAAGTAGAGAAACATAAATCTATTTGTATAACAGAAATAGTCTTTCCAATTTCAGTAATATTTTCATAGCCTATATATGAACTAAGATTTGAAAATCATGAAAGCATACAAGAAATTGTTTTACCTGTGTACATTGGCTGCAAGCTTTTCTGATAGACTCCTTGAATATTTTGCTTAGTGTCTCAAATACCTTACATCCCTACACTTTACAATTTAATATTTATCCCTACTTTTTCCACAGAAACTTCTGAAAAGAATGAAATAAAATCCTCCAGAAGACAAATAACAATAGGTAATGTTAACAATGACCATTTTCTCATTCGAAGCATATTAGTACTATAAGTAGCTTTTTAAACCACTGCTTATGTTTCATTGGTAGAAATCAGCCACTAGCCCCATATTTTGGCAGCCAATGGAATAAAAGTCACTAACTTTCTCTCCATTTGATCTTTTGACTATTGTGCCAATATGTGTGCTAAAACATAACGAAGAAAAGAGTTCAGAGAAAACTGTCCCACCTGCTGATATCAGAAGCTAAAGAGCTTGCCCTCTGTGGTTTCACTGACAAACTGATTTGCAGGAACTAGAACAGGTTTGAAACAAAAAGTGTTCTTTGCAAAGTGCATCTTTCTCTATCCCTTTCTCACCTGCACTCTGCTATTGAAAAAATACTTTTTCTGTCTCCATGAAAGTAACTAAGCTGTAAGGTTTTGAACTCATTTGCCGTTAAAAGAAGAACATAACTCCCTTGTGGGCACTGCAATTTTGGGAAGTGCTTACATTAATGGAACGACTTTATTTTATTATTTGTTATTATTCTCCTAGTACCACTCTTTATAAACCTATTGTTCAGATCAAGAGTGTACCCCGACATTGTTAGAGCCCTCAGTTACAAAAAGAAACATACTAAAGTATAAAAACAGAAATTATATCTTGTTTAGATCATCATTAGAAAGTAGGTCTGTTTGAATAGGTAAACAAGAATTGGGAAATAAAGAAGAAAAAATAATTTTCATTTAGTAGCTCCCTTACATTGATTTACTCATATTTTTCCCTTTTGTTGCTACTTGCTTTGAAAGATGTTTCCTTTCAGAATTTGCTGTTGCATTGGGTGTAAATGGCAAGAGTTTGGTAGCAGAGGGGCCCAGGGATGGCTCCTGAGAGAAGAGGCTGGGGCTGCCCCATTCCAGACACAGCTGATTCCAGCTGACTCTACAACAAACCCATCACAGGACACAGCTGAGCCAATCCACAAAGTTTGTGGTGTTTCTGTGAAAGGGCAGAAAAAAATGAGGCAGAGGGAACATGGAGAGAGTGAGGGAAGTGGGGAGAGGAGGAGAGAACAACAAAGAGAATGAGGGAATAACAAGGTGGAGCTCCATGGCAGAGCAGGAACTCTTCTGAAGGGACTGCAGCAGATAGAGGACCCGTGTAGTGGCACAGAAAAATAAGTGAGAAAGAAAGAGCAACAAAGAGAAATGGCTGTGTCCTGACCTTAGCCTGCTGTGTCTCTCATTGCTTCTTAGAAAAGACAGAGTGTAACCTATAACGATATCAAGGTGGGGAGGAGACATGTCTGGAATAAGATGAACCTGGAAAACAGAGAGCATAGGTGATTTTCATAGAATCAGAGAATCACAGAATGGTTTGGGGTGGAAGTGACCTTGAAAGATCATCTATTCCAAACTCCCTGCAGTGAGCAGGTAAATCTCCAACTAGATCAGGTTGCTCAGAGCCCTGTCCAACCTGGCCTTGAATGTTTCTAGGGATGGGGCATCCACCACCTCTCCGGGCAACCTGTTCCAGTGTTCCACCACCCTGATTGTAAAAAAAAAAATTCCTTATCTCTAGACTAAATCTACTCTCTTTTAGTTTAAAACCTTTACCCCTTGTCCTATCACAACAGGGCCTCTAAACAGTTTCTCCCCATCTTTCCTGTAGGCCCCCTTGAGGTACTGGAAGGCCGCTATCAGGTCTCCCTGGAACCTTCTCTTCTCCAGGCTCAAGAGCCCCAGCTCTCTCAGCCTTTCTCCATAGTACAGGTGTTCCAGTCCTCTGATAATTTTCATGGTCCTTTAAATGTTTTTATTGTTTGTTTGTTTCCCCATAGCTGAGTCAATAATGAAATATTTATGCTAATCTGCATTAAATTTAGTTAAATTCCCCAATTTGAATCTTTTGTCCACAGTAGCACTTGGTAAGTGATTCACCTGTCTTTATTTCAAAACACTAGCTTTTTCATTCCTCCTATTTTCTCCTCTATCCTGCTATTGGTGAGTTTGGTTGTTAGCCTGGACGAACCCAGCGCAGCTATGTTGAGGTTTTGCTTAGTGAGGGGGGCCTAAGGTGGCAGCTTCTGTAGGAAATTGCTAGAAGTCGCTCCCCTTTGTTTAGTGGACTCCACCGGGCCTAGGGCGGACCCGCTGCTGGCCAAGGCTGAGCCGATTGGGAGCAGAATGTCCCGTGATAGCGCCTCTGTGATAACGTATTTAAAAAAGGGAAAACAGAAAAAAAAGAGAGAAGAGAAGATGTGACGAAGCTGAGCAAGGGCAGAGGCCCAGAGGGGGAGGTGCAAGCCTCCAGGGCCTTGCAGGCCTCACCCTCTGGCCTCTCGCCAGGCGGCCGACTGGGCCCAACTCAGCCCAGTCTGGCTGCAAGAGGTGGAGAGGAGATGAAATGGGACGAATAACGTGAAGAGATCCTGAGAGGCTTTTTGAGGCTTCTGCCAGCCCGTTGTGAAGAATGAACTTTTCTTGTGAGAGAAACAGCTGTAAACACCAAGGTCAGTGAAGGAGGGGGAGGAGTAATGTGGCTCCTGGCCAAGTTTCCCCTGCAGCCTGTGGTGATGACCATGGTGGAGCAGGTTGTCCTGCTGCAGCCCATGGAGGTCCACGGGGGAGCAGAGATCCACTTGGAGCTTGGAGCCCGTGAAAGACCCCGCACCGGGGGAGGTGGATGCCTGAATGCGGCTGTAGCCCATGGAGGGCCCGCTGGGACAGCCGTTCTGGAGAGACTGCACTCCGTGGAAGAGATAACCTACGCTGGAGCAGTTTAATGAAGGACTGTGGCATACGGGTGGGACCCCACACTGGAGCAGGGGAGGGATGTGAGGAGTTCTTCCCCCAACTGTGAAGCAGCGGCGTAAAACAACGCATAATGGACTGACCGCGACCCCCATTCCCTCTTCCCCCCTGTGCTGCTCGGGTGGGGGAAGGTAGATAATGTTAAGCTCGGGAAGTGGGAGGGGTGGAGGAGGTTATCTTATTTCTCTGTCTCATTATCCTGCTAGTTGTAGTAATAAATGAATAGTTTTCCCCAAGTCGAGTCTGTTTTTGCCTGTGACGGTAAGGATTTCTCCCTGTCCTTATCTCAAACCTCGAGTCGTTTTTCTTAAATTATCTCTCTTTTCTTAAATTATCTCTCCCTATTCTCTTGGAGGGTGTGGGGAGTGAGAGAGAGACTGCGTAGTCTGGTCCGGATCGGTGCTAAACTACGACAGCATTACAATATAGTATTAATTTATATGATAAGATTTTATTTCTCCATAAACACTCCTGTAGTTTACAAGATGGAATGTTCTTTCTGAAATGACACTGTCCCATCCTATGTAAAAGGTATAACATTCTCAGCTTCCAGCCACCAATCCTAGCACTATAAACCCATGGAATTTTCTTTGAAGTTTTCTTTTCAAGTGGTATTAACTATTACAGTGTATATGAGGCATCTCCAAATATTGACAGATAACAACCTCCTAGAACTGACCTAGAAAATATTAAAATTGATATTAAGGAACAGAATACTATCATACAAGAAAAAAGCTCTATATAACAGTTGTATTTTTACATGTTACTTAATACATAATAATACACAATAATATGTAATATTATTAGCTTAAGAAAAAATATGAATCACAGAGTATCTGGATTTCGAAGCACCTCATCGTAGCTAGTTTTGAATATTTTTTCTCTGGCCAGTTAGACTTGATGCTGAAAGACAGCAAAGTTCTGATGAAAATGAAAATAATAGCAGTAAAAAAATATAATTTTTGTTTGTTTATAAGTGTTTCTGGACAGAAATACTAAATTCTGCCACTATTATGCTGAACACAGATACTTGCCACAAGACCCATGCTGACCATGCATGGCAGCAGGGAAATAATTAGCTAGAGTGAAGAGTAAGCACTGTATAGTGGTACAGCTTTGTGGCAACAGTTAAAGTACTTCAGATGACTAGGTACTTGCACTGCTTAAGGCCTTACATTTGCCACAGCACAGCACCACTTTGACCTCACCGTATTACCAATTGCAGCATTATGCAAATATACCACAACTATTAAACTCTTCATCATGTGCATTAGAATTAAAGTTTATAATGTATGACCTCTCATTCCCTGGAAATATATGGCTCATTCCTTGCTGCTGTGAAAAAATAAAAACCAGAAACTACTGGAGAAAACAAGTCAGCTGTGTACACAAAGATCCAGTGAACTACAGAAACCTCTATTAGAGAGCAAGAGCTTGCAATCAAGATCTCCCACCTCACAATGAAGACAACTGTACCTTGTGAGCGGTAAGTTGATTGGTTGATTTTGCAGGTGGGTGCTGTGGAAAGAACTATGAATTTTAACTTATTTATAAGATATAAGGATGAATTCAGTTTCATCCTATAGTTAAAATGTAGCTGAGCATTGGGGCTGTGCACATTGAGTGTGCACGTTATTTCCTCACTGACCCAGGAATATCCTGGCTAGTCTCTGCATGGATGAGACAATGGACTGATAGGAGACAATAGGTCAATATGGGACAATGTGATTGACTCACCCTCCAGTACTTTCACAACTACTTGATTAACTTTTACAGAAGCTCTCCTGGTGAGAATTTCCACAGTCCCTTGGATTCCCCCAGGCAGATTCTGCTCCCTAGACAATCAATGGGGACTATGGGTAGGTTTATGTGTTACTTAACATCCTGGATGGAGAATCTAACTATTCCAGAGTCTCCGTCAGATGGTCCTTGCTGCAGAATCAGCCAAACAATGTAAATACTGGTAAATAGTCCGTAGATTTTTTTTCCTGCAGATCAAGAAACGCACATAGGATACTCTTTTGTACATAGAAAAGATTACTAGGAGATATTTTCTAGGTAGCTTAAGAAAATCACCAGTAGTAGATTTTGCATTAACAGAATTGTCATATAGGACTGTGGGACAGCTGGAGTTGAAAACAATGGTGCTTTTAGCAGTCTCACCTGATCCAGTTAAAGATGCTGTTGCAAGAACCCTTTCAATGTGGTTATCCATCAAAATCTGGACAGTGACTGGGTGATATGCTTGGGATATTTGATTCCTCAGTTGAGGATTATCCTGAAAGGTCTGGGGAAGTTTTGAAAACACACTCTTCCCCACAAAATCCTTGCTGGCTAAGGCGCAGCTGTGTACTCACCCTGCTTGTATATGTGAACATTATTTTCAGTATTCTGTGTTCGCTCTCCGTGTCTTCTAAAAGGGTGATGATTTCAGTAGGTGGTTTAACATTAAAAACTCAAACTCAGCATGGCAGAGCCTTATGGATCCAATTTTTTTTTTATGTGACACAAGAGAAGGGACATACCCTTTCTCTTGTTTTCCCATTTTGAGTCTAAACACTTTGATGAGGGAATAAGGACTTTGTAATAGCTTTCATGATGAGACTACAGCTCAGACTCATCTTTAAAATGTCACCTCCATGCTTCATTCACCATTGAAAAATAATTTTTATAAGTGCCATTTTCCTTTTACATGCAGCAGCAGGTGGCACTCAGGAAAATGGACAATCATTTATTTCTGATATTTGTGTTTATTAGCTTATAAACTATAATATATTTAAATCATACAGAAGATTCGTTCTTCTGGGAAGACTCCTGTCTTTGAAACATTCTCTTACCCCCAAGACATAATGAAAAGTTATGTTTCACCTTCCTGATATATAAAAGTCTATAAGCTCCCTCAAAATCCTGGCATACACCTGGCATGGGTTCAAAGGATTTTGAGCTGCATGATCAGACCTTTACTAAAGTAAGACTACACAACAGCACAAAGTGCTCCGCACTTCCCAGAAAAACCTCACTTTGGTTGGGAACTGAGAAAGGTGCATCCTCGAACTAACACTTACGTACTAGCACAAAATTTGTTTTCAAAAAGGGAATTCTCTGAGAGCCACTTACTGATTTCCTTTTCTCTATTTGGAGGCTCAAAGGTCCGTAAAACTGATTGAACATCCCTGCTTTGAGTATTTGAAAAGATTTCTTGGTATTACATCTGGAAGATAAATGCATTACGTAGTATTGCCAACTCTGCAAATTCAGAATTCATTAACTGGATCCCACTAAGCATATCAGATTTATTAACAATCATAAGAATTTAGTTAAGGACAAGTAGCCCAGCACATTTGGTGCTGAATGTTGCCTTAATTGTTCACATTGCTATTTTCTCCAATGTAACAGTTAGAAAATGTTATATCAGCTGGAACACTGAACTTGTCGTGTATTTCAAGACATGGACATCTAAGACAAAAACTTAACATGGGTTCCACACAAGGGTATCAGTCATCACTGAAAGGTAAATACATTATGCTGTAGAAAATTTAGAAAAGTTTTTCTCTTTTCAATTGTTGTACCAAAATGGATTTTTAGTTTCAGGCCCTGTGAGTCTTACTTTCTGGAAAATACTTCATAGAACCTTGTCCCTCGCTTAGCCAATATCCTCAGTGATCCATAGTAAGATTCACAATTTCAAAAGCAGTGAAGAATATGGTACACTGTAATTGCCTCTTGACTGCAGGTAGATTGTTGAATAGGTAAAATCAATTTTACTATACAGTGAGCAGGCATGGAATTAAAGCAGTCTTATTGAAGAGCTGGTCAAAAGTCATTTCCAACTGAAGAGTTTTCCATCAGAAAATGCTAATTTATGCATTACACCTTTGCTTTCAGCCAGGAATGCCCGGTTTCCTGATAACCTACCTGCAAAAGGAAATAAAAGATGCAGAGCCAGGCTACCTGACACTCTATGTAGAGAGCTAGGGAGAATTAAAATTTGTATTATTTTAATGTACTCACTACTTCATTATCTTCTTGTGGCTAAGAAGAGAGGAAGAGGAATGTCTGTGCACCCTTGGGTCTTTGCCAGTAGTACTTCCTTTCCTGCTATATTATTATTGCAAAGAAACATACTTTAGATGGTTTAGATTGTTTATCTAAACAATGGTTTAGATATATATTTTCAGAGTGTCTGTCCCAGAAAAACTCTTACTAAAGCTACAGGTTTTATTTATATAAGAGAAGTGTTACTTTTTTTTTTCTTTT